>BSDF01000137.1:0-40229 GCA_027925045.1 Hypotaenidia okinawae
GGGTGCTCTGAGTAACCTGACTCGCATGGCAAGATTCTGGCGGAGAAGGGGACATGGAGACTCTATTTCACCAGTGGGAGTGAGCAAGCAGCATGTGGTGCTCAGCCACTGGTTGGGGCTGAAGCACCACACAAGGTCAGTGAAGAAGGAGGGGAGGACGAGCTGCTCCAGGTGCCAAAGAGAAAGATTCTCCTGCAGTCCATGAAGAAGACCATGGTGGAGGAGGCAGCCCCTGGAAGATGAGAGGGAGCAGAGACCCGACCTGCAGCCTGTGCAGAGACCCTGTGCTGGAGTGCTTGGAGATAGATGGAAGATGCTGTGACGCATGTTGGAGCAAGGTCTTGGCAGGACCTGCAGGTTGTGGAGAGAGCGGCCCGTGCTCAAGCAGGTTTGCTGGGGGACTTGTGACTCCATGGGGGAGCAGGCTGGAGCAGTCTGAACCTGAGGGACTACACCCCATAGAAGTGACCCACACTGGGGCAGCTGGTGAAGAGCCGAGGCCCTGTGGGAAAGGACACATATTGTAGAAGTTTGTGGAGGACTGTGACCTGTTGGTGGGGCCCCATGCTGTAGTAGGGGAAGTGTGAGGAGTCCCCACCCGCCAAACTAAGAAGGAAAACAACTTGTGAGGAACTGACCGGATCCGCCACTCCCACCTGCCTCTCCCTGTGCCATCCTTAAGGTGAAAAGGGCAAGAAATCATGAATAAAGCTAAGCCTTTGAAGAAGGGAGGGGTGGGGGCAGATGTTTTAAGATCTGGTTGTACTTCTCATTATCCAACTCTGGTTTCACTGCGTGTGCACAGTGTAATAAATGAGATGCTTTTTTTTCCTTTTCAGCCTGTGTTGACTCTGTTTTGCCTGTGACATGAATTGCTGAATGATCTCTCCCGGAATGAAATCCCCAGAGGCACCCAGGGGAAACTTGTCACAATGAGCCCTGCAGCAGAGAAGAGAGGGTCTCACCTGGGTCACCAGTTGAACCATGGCAATTCACTCAGTAGTCAGAGTTCAGGGTACCAGTTAAGCAGGGATTCTTTATTGTAGTGCTGGGCAGCACTGGGGATCGCTACACCACAAGTGCTCCCATGAATTAGTGAGAGAACAGAATTTATGTTGTCAAATCATGCGTAATCAATACAATTTCCAAGAGCTAATCTACATAACCATTACATTTCTAAGAACTCAGTTATGTTTCTGTGTCCTGGTTTCAGTCAGGATAGAGTTAACTTCATTTGTAGCAGCTGATGGGATGCTGTGTTTGGGAGTTACAATGAAAGCAGTGCTGAGAACACCCTGATGTTCTTAGTTGCAGTCAGACAGTCAAGGACTTTCTCAGCTTCTTCCTATTTCTCTATTCATGAGAAAGGAGAGGCGAAGCCAGGACAAGTAACCCAGATGGGCCAAAGAGAGTATTCCATGCCAATGACGTCCTGCCCAGGAGAACAGGGGGGCTGAGGGGAGGAAGAAGAGGTGGCGGGACGCGTGCTGCTTGGGGGGACGGTCGGGTTCCGGGACAGCTCTGGGTGGTACCTGAGTTGTGTGGGTCGGGGAGAAACTGCATTGGGGATCAAGAGTTTCATCTTCTTTTGCTCTAAAGTCCTGTTAGCATTGGGATATTTGATCTTTCTGTTCTCTTAGTAAACTCTCCTTATCCCAACCCACGGGCCTCTTAGTTTCTTGGTTTTGGAGTTATTTGCCCCTTCCTTTTCCCTTCCCTTGTTTCCCCCTTTTTCCCTCTTCCCCTGCTCTTTTCCTTTAAGGAGCAGGCAGCTGCGTGGATGTCGTGGTTTCACCCACGTGGTTTTCAAATGAAGTTGACTCTATCCTGACTGAAACCAGGACAGTGGATCTCAGCCCACAGCCGGGGGGAAACCACGACATTCTGATAGATGCACCCTAGTTCTTTCTGGTGGGATTTAGGGGACCTTTGGTAGTTGAGGGATGAAGAAATCACTCTTCCTCAGGTGTTGGCTGACTAACCCTCTTCTAGTATTCTTTGGATCTCAGTGACTCGACTCCTGCTGGGGACCCAAGCACTGATTCAATAGGCACGTGGCTAAATGCCAATAGGCTTAGTGGTTACACTGCATGCTTGAGAAGTGCACACAATTTGCCATCGATGTGACTAGAAACAAACATACTTGGTGAGTTTGTACAATTTGCCCATATATCAATTTGCTCATGACTAGAACAAGCTGCCAGCTTGGCCTTTAAGGAATTCTCAGTCCTTCTCATTAATCTCCTTCATTCCTTCCCCTGACACATTCCTGCCTTGAAAACCCTGGAGCTTCTCCATCTGCGAACCCAGAAGAAGCTTCCATGAGGTTCTGGGTATGGCAGAAGCCAGGGAATGAAAAGGTGGATCTGGGGAAAACACTTGATCTAGAGGTAGAAGCTACCTCTGGGCCTGGGGCATGTCAAGGCCACCATAAAACCCATGTGAACTCTTTGCTCTCTCATCCCCTTCTCTTCCATCCTTCTCCTTGGAACCAAGGGAAGTCCTTTCCATGCCCGGACCCCAGAAACTCATAATGGACTGAGGAGAAGAGCTGCTGGCCCTTGCTTGCAGAGAGGCTGAGCATCCAGTGCTGCCCTTCCAAAGGAGGGCAGCTGGAGCTCTCTGAAAACATGGTCAAAGCCTCGAACTCCACAGCCTTCCAGACTTTCTCCCATCTCTTCCTTGTACCTGTGGCTGAACCCAGCAGGCAGCTGAAACCACCACACAGCCACTTGCTCACTCTCCCACCCAGTGGGATGCAGAAGAGAATCAGAAGAAAAGGTGAAACTCCTAGACTGAGCTCAAGGCAGTTGAAAAGGACAGGAAAGAAAGGGAATGAGAAGGGTAACAACCACGATACAAGTATCTACAAAGCAAGTGGTGCACAGCACAACTGCTCACCACTCCATGACCACTGATGCCCAGCTGTTTCCACGCCACGGTCACAGCCCCTTTGAATGGAAAAGAAACTTCCATTAGGAGACTTTATGAATCAGGTTTTCTCCTTCTACACAGTGTTCAGCTCAAGATTCTCAGGTGTGTGAGTTCCTCCAGACACTGAAAAGCCCCTGAGCCCAGAATAAACCGGGTCTTTGGATTCAAGGCTGTGGGAAGAAGCCCCAGGCTGAGCTCAGTCTCTGCAATGTCTCCCTGCATCAGCTTAAGCATGGCTAAGCCATGGCTGCCACTTTCAAGGATGCCTGAGAAGATACAGCCAGGAAGGAAAAGGGAGAAATCTGCCAAATGAGCAAACTTCTATGCCTGATGTGGCAGTTTTGCGTGGCTGGGTTCCAGTGGAGAAGGAGGTGGTTGCAGGGGTGGCTCCTGCAAGGAGGAGCCAGAAGCTCTCTGCAGGCCCCAGAGAGTAAACATCAGCTGATTCAAGGCCAGAGTCATTGCTGACCAAGGCCGAGTCAATCAGTGATGGCCACAGCAACTCTGGCAATCACATTTAGGAGAAAAACCCCTCAAAAGCTGCTGCATTTTGCCCCCAGAGAAGGGAGTGAGAAGATGTAAGGAGCTGTGCAGACACCACGGATGGAGTGGGTAATAAATTGCACTAATTGCAGACTGATCTCTCCCTGTCCTTATCTCCACTCCTAAGGCTCCCATACATATTTTCTCCTTTGTCCAACAAAAAGGGTGTGGAGGAATGGCTAGCTAACAAAGGCCACACAGACATAAACCAGCTGGCCGAGCTGGAATTTGAGAAACATCCTACACAGCTAATCTAGTTGCTAATATAGCAAGGACGTTCCTCCCTTAGCTACACAAGTTACAAACAACAGGTTGGCTCTTTGGTCAGGCGTGAGAAAGGGGGGATGCAGTTGACCACAGATGAGGAATGAAGGGCAGGACTAACCTTAAAAGTAATAACCAATTATGAGCTTGGCTTTTGCAATATGTAATGAGCTAATTAGAGCTATTATAAAAGACGACTGCACTATTCAATAAATGAAGCTTGCTGATCACTCGCATCGAGTGCGCCTGTCTTCCCTCCATCGCAACAAATGGCACCCGAACAGGGACCCTAACGAGGGCAGGACCCTAAAGGGGAGTGAACCTGATCAGCCACGGTTCGAATTATGGAACGTTACCTATGGTACAGCAGGTCAGGCTGTAGTGGAACGGATGAATCAAACTCTCAAGCATTTGCTTTACAAAATAAAAACGGGGCAGAGGTTTGGTACCTCCAATGTTGAAACATGCAGTAGGTTTAAAAGGAGGCTTGAAAGGGAACAAAAAGAATAATAAAAGGTGTTCCTAAGAAATGAAGTTATGGGTACTAACTAGGGGAAGGAGATCTGCCTGTGTCATTACAGATCTGGGAACCAAGTGGATAAAGCTGTGGATGCAGAAGAAATCAAGCCTGCAGGAACCAGGATGGGACCCTGATCACAGTAACTGAAGTCAAGTTTTGCAGCTGCAGCCACGGTGGACTATCAGTTTTGCTGCGGGACATTTTGAACCATCTAACAGTTTTTGAAATATGCATGTGTGTTTGTGGTAAATGAAAATTAGGGAAATAATGATTTCTGCCACAGACTACAATAGATGCCTGTACATAAATGTGAGGCTGATGTTACCTGCACTCCTGACACTCCTGATTGGCGAAGCAAGCAAAAACAATCACAAAGGTATTACAGTACTTAGCTACAGAATTGTGCAGCACTTGAATTTTGTTGCTGTCTCATGACAGGTGCTGCAGGAATCTGTCTGACCACTCAGCATTCAAAAATTTATAGATCAAACTCAACATATGACATGAAAATTTAATTCTCTGGATTGGACAATTGGTTTCATGAGAGGGACTTTCAGGATGGATGTTGTCAGTGGTCAAATCTGGATTATTGAATTATCCGTCACAACAAAAGGGGACCGATAGACCGACTTTGGATGTGTATTCTCTTGTCTCAAAGCCCTTTTTCAGAAAATGGTTAACCAGGTCTATATCATACAAAATAAAAACGGGGGAATTGTGGAGGAATGGCTAGCTAACAAAGGCCACACAGACATAAACCAGCTGGCCGAGCTGGAATTTGAGAAACATCGTACACAGCGAAGCCAGTTGCTAATATAGCAAGGACGTTCCTCCCTTAGCTATACAAGTTAAAACAACAGGTTGGCTCTTTGGTCAGGCGTGAGAAAGGGGGGATGCAGTTGACCACAGATGAGGAATGAAGGGCAGGACTAACCTTAAAAGTAATAACCAATTATGAGCTTGGCTTTTGCAATATGTAATGAGCTAATTAGAGCTATTATAAAAGACGACTGCACTATTCAATAAACGAAGCTTGCTGATCACTCGCATCGAGTGCACCTGTCTTCCCTCCGTCGCAACAAAAGGGGACCGATAGACCGACTTTGGTGGGCAGCAGGCCTCCAGCCAGGGCTAAACCACCACAAACCACATGACTATCAAACCCCTTCTTGGGTTCAAAGCAGCAGTCATGGTGACCTGGCCTCCAGCCAAGGCTAAACCACCACACCTGGTAATTCCTAGGTTTCTTGCTTGATTAATTACAGCATTCCTCATTGCCTAATTGAAATGCCTGAGGGGCCTGCTTCTCTGAGAAAAACCTTGGTTTGAGGTGTCTGTGGGTGTCCTTGGGGAGGAAAACCACTGGCTGGGATCTGCTGAGTGTTTGCACAAGGGAGCCAAGCTACGATGAGACAGCCCCTACAGCGAGCATCTCCATGGAGCATTTGAGTTCATCCAGTGAACCATGAAATCCACACAGCTCATGTGAAGGACCGGTGGCTGGATCGAGGTCTTCATAGGAGGCAAAAGAGCTCAGCATCCTTGGGAAGGGGGGCCAGAGGCCAGAGCAGAACCAGCCTGAGCTGGGCTGGAAGGGAACCTGTGCCCTCTGCGATCCGTTGCAGACACGAGGCTGGCAGGCCGTTCCAGACAGGCCAGAGGGTGCCACGTCACCCCGAAGGCTCTGAGCCCTTTCTGGGGAAGCAGGAGAGCCCCGTGGGACACATCCTGCTGCCCCCCGGCCTGGCACGGCCCGTCTCAGGCTGCCCGGGGAGCGGGGAGCGAGCGAGGCACGAGCAGCAGCGCCCCCTGGCGGGCCCGGCCGGGGCTGTGCCCCCGACCCCGACACACACGCCCGGCCCCGCCCGCGGCGGTTCGTGCCCGGCCGCAGCCCCGGCTCCTCTCCCCGTGTCTCCCACGGCGCAGTAATACACCGCCGCGTCCCTGCGCCGGGGCCGGGACAGCAGCAGGCTGCTGGACCGACGGTCTGACGACACCCACAGCTTCCCAGGGGGGTCCGACAGCTCCGTGGAATCTTTGTTAACCATGCTTACAAGGAATGCGGGACCTCGGCCCGGCAGCTGACGGTACCACTGGATGTAGTCGTATGTCTTTCTGTTGGGGTGCGAGCAGTTGATGGTGATGGCGATGCCCTCGGTGGTCTCTGCCGACGGCTCCTGCTGCACCTGGGCTCTGCCCACAGCCGCTGCCAGGAAGGAGAAAGAGAAGGAAAAACCTCAGAAGCTGCTTTCTGCCCAGCCCTGCCTGGTGTTTGCCAGAGGAAATCCCGCACAAGCACCGGCACCATGCCGACATGAGCAGGAGAAGGGTTTCCAGCCTGGGCAGGAACCAAAGTGCCCAGGAAGAATAGCTGCTGGAGAGAGGAATGTGTGCATGATGGGTGGAAGGGGGGAGATGTGCATGAGAAAAGGAAAGAGAGAAAATGAGGCAGATATAGAAATTAATGGACGAAGGACGGGGTGGGAATGAGATTCGAGAAGGAGCAGGAGAGCCAGAGACCGTTGCCGGGCACAGCGGTGGTGCCGGGTCCGGCCCCCGCCACCCCCGGCAGCCCCACGCACCCACCCAGCAGCACCGCGGCCAGCCCCGCCAGCCCTGCGCCCCGGCCCCGCCGCATCCCGCCAGCCCCGGCTCTCTGCTGCCTGTGGCCGCGGCGCCTCCTCTCTGCCACCTCCTCTCTCTCCTCACGGCCCCGCTGCCGACAGCTCCGCCCCGGGGCTGAGCCCTGCGCCGGGGATCCACTGCTCTCCCTCCAGCTACACAGGCGGTGGTGACATCAGAGAAGGCTGTGAGATTGGTCGAGCATGATCTCCCCTGGGTGAATCCATGCTGACCACTCCCTGTAGTCAGGGAGATTCCCAAGGGGGAATCTCTGAAGTGAAGACTAAAGCAAAGAAGGCGTTCAATATCTCCACCTTCTCAGCATCCCCCATTACCAGAATACCCCCCTGGGTTCTATTAGAAGGGGGTGGTTAGTAGGTCAGGAGATGTTCTTCTCCCCCTCTGCTCTGCCCTGGTGAGACCACACCTGGAACATTGGGTCCAGTTCTGGGCCTCTCAGTTCCAGAAGGAGAGGGAACTCCTTGGAAGAGTCCAGTGCAGGGCCAGCAAGGTGATTACGGGCATGGAACACCTTCCTTGTGAGGACAGGCTGAGGGAGCTGGGCCTCTTTAGCTTGGAGGAGACTGAGGGGTGACCTTATTACTGCTTATAAATATGTAAAGGGTGAGAGTCAGGAGGATGGAGTCGGGCTCTTCTCAGTGATGGCAGCAATAGGACATGGGGCAACGAGTGCAGGCTGGAGCAGAGGAAGTTCCATGTGAATAGAAGAAGGAACTTCTTCACTGTGAGGGTGACAGAGCCCTGGGGCAGACTGACCAGACAGGTTGGGGAGTCTTCTTCTCTTGAGACATTCCAAACCCACCTGCATGCATTCCTGTGCGATTTAGTCTGGGTGATTCTGCTCTGGCACTGGGAGTGGACTAGATGATCTTTCGAGGCCGCTTCCAACTCCTGACTTTCTGTGATGCTGTGACACAGATGGATGAAAAGCTGGACCTGAACCAATAATGAGGCCCTCTGGGTGCTGGAGAGGGAGATTCTCCTGAGGCCCGTGGAGAAGACCATGGTGGAGTGGGTGTCCCCTCACTGCCCATGGATAAGGACAGGGAGCAGACACCATCTACGGCCTGTGAAGAGATTGATCCAGGCCTCAGCAGGTTTGCTGGGGGACTGGTGACTCTGGGGGGGACCAGGCCGGAGCAGTCTGGGCCCGCAGGTCAGCACCCCATGGAGGGGAGCCCTGCTGAGGCCCGTGGTGAGGAGATGACTCCCCAATAGAGAGGACTCATGCTGGAGAAGTTCATGGAGGACTGTCTCCCATAGGTGGGACCCCACGGTGCTGCTGGGGAATGGTGTGTGTGTGGAATGTCCCCCACAGCTAAGAAGGAAAACAACTCGGGAGGAAGGGACAGAAAACCCCCATTCCCCATTCCCTGCCCCTCCCCACGCCATGCTGGGGAGGAAGAAGAGAGTAAAGTTGTGATGAAGTGTAAGTCTGCTAAGAAGGGGAGGAGCAGGGAAAAACGTGCTTTAAGACCTGGCCACGCTTCTCATTACCCGACTCTGGTTCCCTGGGTGTGTAGCTGTAGTGTCATAAATCACTTCTCTTTCCTTTATTCTCTCTTGGGTCTATGTTGCCCATGACACTAATTGCAGAGTGATCCCTCTGTCCTTATCTCAAGTCCTAGGCCTCCCAATATATATTTTCTCCCTTTTTTGGCTGAAAAGGGGAGTGAGCGAGAGGCTTGGCGGGCATTTGGCCTCTAGCCAGGGCCAACCCACCACAGGGTTCCCTCCCTCTGATCACTTTTGTGGCCTCCTCTGGACACTCTCTGACAGACTCTACAGGCTCTTCCCACAGTCAGCGATGAGCCATCAGCTCACACACACGACTTACCCCATCCCAAAGCAGACCTGCACGGGAAATGGGACAAACCATCCATCTGGAGACACTGATCCTGCAAGTCAGCTCTTGTGGCCTCTGAACTCCCCAGCCAGCATGAGCTCCCAGCAGGCCCTGCATATCTGGTCACCTTTGCATGGCTCGATTCAGCGTGGGATCAGAAGCCAGGCCACAGGCTGCCCTGCCAGAGCCTACAAGCACTTCTGTCCCCTGTCTAAAGCCCATCTCCAGGGTCCTCTAGGAAAGACAGACAGCAGAGAGAGGGCTTCTGTGCCAGTGAATAGGCTCGAGCTGGGCACCTCACTCTCAGCAGCTGCATCTCCTGCTCTCCTCAGGTGCACAAGTCTTTCCTCAGCAACACTGACCCTTTGGACACAGAGGACAATAGAGGAAGAGTCTGTTAAGCCCATGGCCTGTGTGCTGGCCCTGGGCAGTGCAGACAGGTTCCGTTTGGGGGTCTGGAGTCTTCTCAGTTCATTCCAGATGATGAGAGGCCTAGTGTACCTGTATGTGTGTGTGTGTGCCAGCTCTTGCTCTTGCGTGACCTCTCTTGGAGTCTCCCATTACATGCAATGAATCCTCTGCCCACAATGACATTTTCTGCTCCGGAAATACTTGGGCCTCTCATCCTGTCCCACAACCTGTGGGCAATTCACTGGGGAATGTGCCTGGCATAAGGCAGGACATGGGCAGACAGCAGTTCAGGAAGCCAGAGCACAGCCCAGAGCATTCCCTGGGATGTTTTGCATTCAAGATGAGCAGGTCAGAAAAGAATCCCCTCTCCAAGGGATGCCTCTGGCAGCCTGGGGCAGTAAAGGCCCAGGATAAAAGCCAGCCCAACTCGGCACCTGCTCACCCGCTTCTCTTGCCTCCTTCTGCTTGGGAACCAGGTGAGTCTGAAGACCCTTCTCCTTTCGCTGCTTTCTTAAAAAGGAGGGCTCATCTATGTGGACTTCTCAGCTGACAGCAGCTGTGTCCTGGGCATGACTCTGGGGCTGCTCATCATGAGAGAGGGAAGTGGGGAGAAGGTTAGGCATGGAGGGAAGCTGGGATGGCACTGAGCTGACTGCTGGACACAGAGCTAGGAAGAGCTGGATAACAGCTGGTGGCTCTTTTTGGTGCCGGGCAGGATGAGGCCAAGAAGCCCTCACACATCTCTGCACAGCATCCACCTCCTGGCCCTCATGTTCTTTGTCTCCCTCATGGTGTGGTGCCAGGCTGCTCCTCACCCATCCCCATGTTTTGCTTCCTCCCTGCTTCTCTGCCAGGTGCAGCTCCTGCCCCAGGACATGTCCTGCTACAACCAGTGCCTGCCCTGCCGGCCCTGCGGCCCGACCCCGCTGGCCAACAGCTGCAATGAGCCCTGTGTCAGGCAGTGCCAGAACTCCACCGTGGTCATCGAGCCCCCTGCTGTGGTGGTGACCCTGCCCGGCCCCATCCTCAGCTCCTTCCCGCAGAACACCCTTGTGGGCTCCTCCACCTCCGCTGCTGTTGGCAGCATCCTCAGCTGTGACGGAGTGCCCATCACCTCTGGGGGCTTTGACCTCTCCTGCATCACCAGCCGCTACGGTGGCAGCAGATGCCGCCCCTGCTAAAGCTGCTGGCAGTCACCTCAGGCAACGACCCCCAGGCACTCAGAGCATGATGCTGCACACAGGAGCAAACTCCATCACGGTGTTTTAAGCAAAGTGACCATCTTGGGCTTGGCCTGCAAGGGCAAGGCTGTGCCAGCCTGAGCTCCTGCACAACACGGCCAATGTCTACCTTTCCTCTCCTCCCCTCAGCCTTTTCATCTCTGTTCTTCTCTTCTGCTCCCCTCCAATCCTGCTCTGAGGACCCCACAAACCAGCCTGGAGGGACCTGCTGGCCTGGCTCCCTTTGCTGGGCAGCCGGACAGATGTCCTGTGGGAACTCTGCCATGGGAAAGGGGAAACAGATTCTTGGCTACTCCTGCACTGGGGCCTCCACTCAGAGTGACCTCATGGCGCCCTTTAGACTCTTCAATAAACTGCTGCAGCCCTGCCCGTGTCCCTGTGCTGCTCTTTCCATCTGCGTCCTGACTGTGGAGAGAGAAAGCCACGGCTCTGGGGGAAATTAGGTGGGGGCAAAGGGGGGCCATTCCTCACTGCTTGAGCTATTGGAGGGTGGGACACACTGCAGCAAGTCTTCTTCCAGGCACTGCCTCTTGAAGTGCAGGAAGTCAAGCCTACTTACTCCACAGCCAATGACCATCTGTCTTTGCCTTGCTGCATTTCTGCTCTGCAATCCCCCTTGCACATGGAGCATGTCAGATGAACAGGAATCCTGATGAGTGCTGCCCTCAAGGGAGGAACTGTGGGCATGTAGGGTGCTGCTGGGGCTGGGCCTGGCGGGGCGGGGGAAGGGCCGCGGGCCCCGGGCAGGGGTGCTGCCCAGCCCTGGTCCCCCCGCACTCCCTGGCGCAAGTTCAGCCTTGCCTCCATTAGCAGGGACACCCTCCAAGAGTCCACATTGCCCAAAGGCCCATCCAACCTGGCCCTGCACACTGCCATAGAGGGGGCATCCACAGCTTCTCTGAGCAACCTGTTCCAGTGCCTCACCACCCTCTAAGGGAAGAATTTCTTCATAATAGCTAATGTATTTGACACCATCTCCCCCAGCATCCTCATGGCTACACTCAGGCAGTGTGGTCTGGATGGTAGTGAGGTGGATTGAGAGCTGGTTGAAGGGAAGAAGCCAGCCAGTTGTGATCAGTGGGACAGAGTCTGGCTGGAGGCCGGTATCTAGTGGGGTCCCTCAGGGGTCAGTACTGGGACCTGTCCTAGTCAAGATATTCATTGATGACCTGGATGAGGGAATAGAGTGTGCAGTCAGCAAGTTTGCTGATGACACGAACTGGGAGGGGTGGCTGACACCCCCGAGGGCTGTGCTGCCTTTCAGCAAGACTGAGACAGGCTGGAGAGCTGGGCAGGGAGAAGTTTAATGAGATTTAACAAGGGCAAGTGTAGGGTCTTCTATCTAGGGAAGAACAACCCCAGGTACCAGTATAGGTTGGGGACTGGTCTGTTGGAGAGCAGCATAGGTGAGAGGGACCTGGTGGTCCTCATGGACAGCGGGATGGCCATGACCAGCATTGTGCCCTCGTGGCTAAGGCGGCCAATGCGCATCCTGGGTTCTGTTAGAAGGGGGGTGGTTAGTAGGTCAAGAGAGATTCTTCTCCCCCTCTGCTCTGCCCTGCTGAGACCACACCTGGAACATTGGGTCCAGTTCTGGGCCTCTCAGTTCCAGAAGGAGAGGGAACTCCTTGGAAGAGTCCAGTGCAGGGCCAGCAAGGTGATTACGGGCATGGAACACCTTCCTTGTGAGGAGAGGCTGAGGGAGCTGGGCCTCTTTAGCTTGGAGGAGACTGAGGGGTGACCTTATTACTGCTTATAAATATGTAAAGGGTGAGAGTCAGGAGGATGGAGTCGGGCTCTTCTCAGTGATGGCAGCGATAGGACAAGGGGCGACGAGTGCAGGCTGGAGCAGAGGAAGTTCCATGTGAATAGAAGAAGGAACTTCTTCACTGTGAGGGTGACAGAGCCCTGGGACAGACTGACCAGACAGGTTGGGGAGTCTTCTTCTCTTGAGACATTCCAAACCCACCTGCATGCATTCCTGTGCGATTTAGGCTGGGTGATTCTGCTCTGGCACTGGGAGTGGACTAGATGATCTTTCGAGGCCCCTTCCAACTCCTGACTTTCTGTGATGCTGTGACACAGATGGATGACAAGCTGGACCTGAGCCAGGGATGGGCACTTGCAGCTGAGAAGGAAAAATACCTCCGAAGCTGCATCACGAGAAGTGGGGCCAGCAGATGGAGAGAGGCCATTCTCTCCCCTCCTCTGCTCTGGTGAGACCCCACCTGGAGTACTGCACCCAGCTCTGGAGAGTTCTTGTCCCTCTGCCAGCCCAAAGCACCTGACACACATCCCCTGCTGCAGACAGGTGGCCTCGGCACTCCACACCTTTCCCACACGGAGGGTCTGTAGGGAGACTAATGACAGTTGTTAAAGAGCCTCCAGATGCCCGAAGGTGCCGGGGCTGCGGAGGCTGCGGAGGCTGTGGGGGAGGCCTGAGGGCAGCGCCTGAGCCGGGGGAAGGGCCGCGGGCGCCAGGCAGGCGCCAGGCGGTGATAGGCAGCCCTGGGGGCTGGAGCGTCAGCGCCCCCTGGCGGTCCCGGCCGGGGCTGTGCCCCCGACCCCGACACACACGCCCGGCCCCGCCCGCGGCGGTTCGTGCCCGGCCGCAGCCCCGGCTCCTCTCCCCGTGTCTCCCACGGCGCAGTAATACACCGCCGCGTCCCTGCGCCGGGGCCGGGAGAGCAGCAGGCTGCTGGACCGACGGTCTGACGACACCCACAGCTTCCCAGGGGGGTCCGGCAAAGTCTTGGCATCTTTAATGCCGCTTATGAGGAATGTGGGACCTCGGCCCGGCAGCTGACGGTACCACTGGATGTTACTGGCCTGTATGCTGGGGTGCGAGCAGTTGATGGTGATGGCGATGCCCTCGGTGGTCTCTGCCGACGGCTCCTGCTGCACCTGGGCTCTGCCCACAGCCGCTGCCAGGAAGGAGAAAGAGAAGGAAAAACCTCAGAAGCTGCTTTCTGCCCAGCCCTGCCTGGTGTTTGCCAGAGGAAATCCCGCACAAGCACCGGCACCATGCCGACATGAGCAGGAGAAGGGTTTCCAGCCTGGGCAGGAACCAAAGTGCCCAGGAAGAATAGCTGCTGGAGAGAGGAATGTGTGCATGATGGGTGGAAGGGGGGAGATGTGCATGAGAAAAGGAAAGAGAGAAAATGAGGCAGAGAAAGAAACGAATGGGGTAATAGAGACCTG
The DNA here is from genome assembly GCA_027925045.1 of Hypotaenidia okinawae. Classification (NCBI taxonomy): domain Eukaryota; kingdom Metazoa; phylum Chordata; class Aves; order Gruiformes; family Rallidae; genus Hypotaenidia; species Hypotaenidia okinawae. The sequence goes on from BSDF01000137.1 coordinate 13,604, forward strand.
GAGGGGAGGACGGGGTGGGGGTGGGAATAAGATTCGAGAAGGAGCAGGAGAGCCAGAGACCGTTGCCGGGCACAGCGGTGGTGCCAGCTTCGGCCCCCGCCACCCCCGGCAGCCCCACGCACGCACCCAGCAGCACCGCGGCCAGCCCCGCCAGCCCTGCGCCCCGGCCCCGCCGCATCCCGCCAGCCCCGGCTCTCTGCTGCCTGTGGCCGCGGCGCCTCCTCTCCGCCGCCTCCTCTCTCTCCTCACGGCCCCGCTGCCGCCAGCTCCGCCCCGGGGCTGAGCCCTGCGCCGGCGGCAGCGGGGCCGGGCCGGGCGGGCCGGGAGCAGAGCGGCCCGAGGGGCGCGGCGCTGCCCAGCCCTGGGCCCCCCGCACTCCCCGCCGCACAGCCAAGCGGGACGAGCCGCCGGCGCGGCCGCAGCTCGGGAAAGCCGGCCAGAGGAACGGGTCGCTGCTGCTGCTGCTGCTGCTGCTGCTGCTGCTGCTGCTGCTGCCCGGGGACAAGGCACCCCAAAGCCACAGCGACCCCCGGGGCCCCTCGGGTGCTGCTGCCGCCCTTGCAGCCGCCGTGTCCGGCCGAGTGTCCCGGGAACGGCCGGCAGCGGCCCCGGCAACAGCGACTCGGGGATCCTGGCCTCAGGTACTCGAGTCCCTAATTGATGGCCACTCCTTTGAGGTCGGCAGTGCAGAGGGAGAAGATCGACAGGACCCTCAGGACACACAAGTTCTCTCACACACACACACACACACTCAGAGGAGGTGAGGATACAGATGAAACAGGTCATAGTGATGAACCCCACTGTCATGCAGTCATACAATGGTCAGGACGATCTAGGTCAAATCCCTGTGCCATGGGCACAGAAACCTTCCATTAGCTCAGTTTGCCCAAAGGCCCATCCAACCTCACAATACCACCTACTCAGGGAACAGTTTCTTCCTAAACCTCACCTTCAGCTACCTGCTTTCACCTTAAAGCTCTCAACCCTTCCCCTGTCAATACATGCTCTGGTCAAAAGACCCTCTCCCACGTTAGGTACTAGAAGGCTGTTCTAAGGTCTCTCTGGAGTCTTCCCTTTTCCAGGCTGAGCAACCCCAACTCTCTCAACCTCTCCTCACTGGGGAGGTGCTCCAGCCTCCTTATCATCTTCATTGCCCTCCTCTGGACTTCCTCCACCAGCTCCAGGTCTTTTTTATGTTGGGGGCACCAAAGCCAGATACAGTACCCCACGAAGGGTCCCATGGCAGAGGTGTAGAGGGGCAGAATCACCTCCCTAGACCTGCTGGTCACGCCTCTGTCGCTGTGGTACAGGACACAGTTGGTGCTCTGGGCTACAGGCATGCACTGCTGGCTTATGCTTAACTTTCCATCAACCAGCACCACCAAGTCCTTCTCCTCAGGGCTGCTCACAATCCATTCTCCACCCAGCCTGGGGTTGTGCTTGGGATTGCCCTGAGCCATATGCAGGACCTTGCATTTGGTCTTCTTGGTCTTTCTTTGTGAAGGACTGTCTGCCGTGGCTGGGACCGCACAGTGCAGCAGGGGAAGGGTGTGTGGAATGAGTGACCCCCCGGCCAAGAAGGAAACCAACTGGTGAGGAACTGACTGAAACCCCCATTCCCCCAGTCCCTGCCCCTCCCGGTGCCACAGTGGGGGCAAGAAAGGAGTGAAATCATGACTAGAGTGAAGTCTGCTAAGAAGGGAGGGGTGGGGAGAGGTGCTTTAGGATCTGGTCGTGCTTCTCATTACCCGACTCTGGTGTCACTGGGTGTGTAAGAAATTAGAGAGTTTTCTTTCCATCACTCTGTGTTGAGCCTGTTCTGCCCGTGATGTTGATTACAGGATGATCTCTCCCTGTCTTTATCTTGACTCCTAAGCCTCTGGGAGTCTGGCCTCAAGCCAGGGTCAAACCACCACAGGCTGCTGTTCAGTGCTTGGCATCTCAGGTCTGGGAGTGATGGCCAGGTCGGGGCAGTGTTGGCAGCAGTTCAGCTGAATCTTCTGCCCACACTGCTGCATTCCTGCCCTAGAAACCCCGGGGCCTTTCCTCCCCGTGCTCAGAAGCAGCCCTCACTGGGGAATGGGCATGGCACAGAGCTGCAAATGAAAAGGCAGCAGTGCTGGAAAATACAGCCCAGCCCGTAGCATCAGCGGCGATGGTTTGCATGCAAGAGGAGCTGGTCAGAAAATTGGTACCTCTGCAAAGGGGCCTCGTGTCCTGCGGCAATGCAGGGCAGGGATAAAAGCCAGCACAAGGCCCTGCTCTCTCACACACCTCTCCTGCCTCCTTCTCTTTGGGAACCAGGTGAGTCTGAAACCACTACATCTTCCTTTACCACGGTGAGATCTCTCCTCAACAAACCCTTCAGTTGATGTTGTCTCTATCCTGTGCTATGGTTTAAAGGGACTGGTCATGACAGATGGAAGCAGGAAGACGGTCTGCTTAGACTCTGGGATGTGACTGTGGTGTCTTTCTGAATTAGAAGAGTTTCTTTGTGTCAGCTACTTCTTTTAGGTCCTTGGCCAGATGAGGCAATTCAGATGGTGTGGTTTCTGGCACAGTCTCTAGCTTCCCACTTATTGGTGGTCTTGAGTCCTTTGCAGCAGGGTAACCAGGCTGTTCCTCACTTATGCTTGTGCTGTGCTTCCTCCCTGCTTCTCTGCCAGGTGCAGCTCCTGCCCCAGGACATGTCCTGCTACAACCAGTGCCTGCCCTGCCGGCCCTGCGGCCCGACCCCGCTGGCCAACAGCTGCAATGAGCCCTGTGTCAGGCAGTGCCAGAACTCCACCGTGGTCATCGAGCCCCCTGCTGTGGTGGTGACCCTGCCCGGCCCCATCCTCAGCTCCTTCCCGCAGAACACCCTTGTGGGCTCCTCCACCTCCGCTGCTGTTGGCAGCATCCTCAGCTGTGACGGAGTGCCCATCACCTCTGGGGGCTTTGACCTCTCCTGCATCACCAGCCGCTACGGTGGCAGAAGGGGCCTCCCCTGCTAAAGAGGCTGGGAAAACCCCACAGAAACACTTTAAGGAACTCAGAAGATGATGATGGGCACACGATCGATCTTCTGGATGTGGTTTCCAGGGTTGATGAATGGCTATGCTTCTCTCTCCTGCTTCCTTGTCTGCTTCAGTTCCACTTGGGATTAAGGTCCCCCAGACCAGCCTGGTGGGGACGAGGTCTTCTCCCTCTTTATTTTATAGACAAACATCATGCAGGAATGTCCACACAGGCAGGGATTCTTGGCCGCCTCTGGGACTCCCTGCACTGCTGTCCTCCACTCAGAGAGACTTTGTTTCCCTCTTTTGGCTCATTAAAGTTCTGCTGCATTCAAGCCTGATCTCCTTGTGTTCATTCCCTCCATGGACACTCCCTGCGCTGCCCAAGGAGAAGAGTGTTGCTCTGGGGTGGAAGAGGTGAGGGCAAAAGGAGACCCTTCTCCATCCACAGAGGAATGGGAGGTTGGGACACCCTTCCCTGCCTCCTCTTTTGGGCACTGTCACTTGGAGCCCAGGAACAAATCTGTGGATGTTCTGCTGCCAGTTACCATCAGGCCTTGCCTTGCTGTGTCTCTGCCTACAACTGCCCAGAAAAGCAGGAGGCCTTGAGGGGTCAGCAGCCCCATCAGCTCCTGGGGAAAGGTGTTCATCTCACTGCGGCTGGATATGCACTGGGGTGGCAGGGAGGGGCTGTTGGGCTCCTTGATATGGAATAATACTGGATAGATGGAAATAGATGTCGTTTAAGAGACAATTAATTAATATAGCTTTAATATAAGGAGAATTTGTGGGTTTTGAGAATAGGAAGTATTTGCTTTACAGAATGGCAGCAGTGGTAAAGCAGTGCAGTGTGGGTAGTGGGTTCGTGGTCACCTTCACCCAGGTGGCTCTACCACTGCACAGCCACTTTGCATCAAGAAACCCACTGCTGCTCCTGATGCAGCACCCACTGCAGTGTACACGTCACAGATGACCAAAGGGCTGGAGTACCTGTCCTATGAGAAGAGAAGGTTCAGGGGAGACCTCATTGCAGAATTACAGTACTTAAAGGGTGGCCAGAGAGAGGACAGAGGCTCAGTGCTCTTCTGAATCTGCAGCCATGGGGCTGCTGAGTTCACAGGGAGTGCGGGCTCCACTGTGCAGCCTGAGTGAGGCTGGTGCCAGTACTAACATGGGAATTCCCTCAGCCCTGCATGTCTGGCCAGCAGCTGGGCTGGGCTAGGCACTGGAACACCGTATGAGCTGCCTATTTCAACTACCTGTGCCCATGTGTACAAGCCATGGACCCTAGACCAGGCCATGGAGCAGAGTGGGAGGCAGAGGGGAGGCTGTGAGCTCTCCCCAGGCATTGTTGTTTCCCATCCCCACACCTGCCACCCTTTGGAGCCATCCTCTCCCTGACGCCCACTGGTTGTGGAGTAGCCAGGGATGTCTGCCTCAGGATCAGGGGAGACAGCAGCACTGCATTGAGTCCCACCCTCTCCTTCCTTCCTCCACCTCTTTCCCTGAGCAGACTGGGAGACTTGCCACAAAAGGAAGGAGGACTCGGAGGCCCAGGCTCCAATGCAACACAACTTTAATGAGTCTAAAGGAGAAAGGGAGGTGGCTCACAGGGGGCACCAGGCACAGCCCCTAAGGTGCATAGAGCTCCTGCAGGCTGTTGTCTGTCTGCCGGCCCTGCCGAGGGAGGGAGGCCAACAGGTGCCTGCTAGGGCAGTGTTGAGAGATGGAGACAGCAAAGGAAATCGAGAGGAGAGTGGCAGAAGGAAACAGCTCTACTTTCAATGCCCTGAACCTCTATCTCCTCCCCAGCACCACGTTCTCAGCCCATGGGAGGTTCTTGACATGGGAGGTTGCCAGCAGCCTCTTTAGCAGGGGGGGCATCTGTTGCCACAGTAGCAGCTGGTGATGCAGGAGAGGTCAAAGCCCCCAGAGGTGATGGGCACTCCGTCACAGCTGAGGATGCTGCCAACAGCAGCGGAGGTGGAGGAGCCCACAAGGGTGTTCTGCGGGAAGGAGCTGAGGATGGGGCCGGGCAGGGTCACCACCACAGCAGGGGGCTCGATGACCACGGTGGAGTTCTGGCACTGCCTGACACAGGGCTCATTGCAGCTGCTGGCCAGCGGGGTCGGGCCGCAGGGCTGGCAAGGAGAGCAGCAGGGCTGGCAAGGAGGGCAGCAGGGCTGGCAGGGCTCGCAGCAGGGCTGGCACTTCTCGGAGCAGGACATTTCTCTGGGACAGAGGATCACCTGGGAGAAAGGGTCAGGGGACGGAGGAAACCAGGACACATGAGAAGCGGCACGGCACCCATCCACCAGGGAGGCAAGGCACCTGCTTGGCCCAGCATATGCTGCCCAGCTCAAAGCCCAGGAGCCACTTCAACTAAGTCCCAGCCCCTCTCTGTGCAAGACTTTCTCTCCCCTTCCCTCTCCCATGTGAAGCAGCTCCCAGCCATGGGCTAGGACAGACTGTATCATTGGCAACATACATCAAGGAAAGACCTGATCTTGGAGGAGAAGGAGAAGAGGCCTCCCACTCACCTGATTCCCAAGGAGAAAGAAGGAGAGAGAAGGCAATGAGAGAGCAGACACTTGGGCTGCCTTTTATAGGAGTCCTGCACTGCCTCAGGCCCGCAGGCACCCTTTGCAGAAGTAATAATCTTCTGACCAGCTCCTGTCAAATGCAAACCATCCCAGGTAATGGCATGTCCCAGGGCTGTCTCCTGGTTTCCTGCACTGCTGCCTTGTCATTTCCTGGCTTATGCCACGTGCTTTCCCATCTGAAGGCTTCTGTGAGTACTGGGATGAGAGGCCCCAGGATTATCGGGCCAGAAACACGTCAGCAGAAGCAGAAGGCCCAGCTCCAGTGCTGATGGAGCACTGTGAAGGCCATTGCTGGGCCCCTGGGTCGTTCCATGGGCTCGATTGTGGCAAAGTAGTTCAGGAAATGGACACTGCTCTTGTGCTTCTTGTCCAGATGCCCAAGGACTGCCATGAGGACATGGCACATCCCTTTATCTTGCTCCCCCCAAGTCTCTCTGATGCTTGCTCGTTGTTTCACACAGGTGTTGCTTCTGCTGGGAGGGTCTGACCCTCTTGCAGCACTACCAGTGCTGTCAGGACAATTCTCCTGGGCTCATTTGCCATGTGCATGGCAGCGCCTCTTTCTCTGCCAGCCAGATTCCTCCCTGATGCCTTCAGTCTGCCATCCCAAGCTTTCCATCACTCCTGTTGATTTCCCTTCCTTCCCAGGCAGCTGGTTCTCAAGGGACAGCAGAGCGTGTCCACTGCTCCAGGGGCACCGGGTAGCAGGGGTCAGGACCACAGACAAACCCCATCTGACCACAGTGGTCAAGAATGTGCTGAGGCTGATCCTGCTTGAGCAGGGCATTGGACTGGGGGAACAGCAGTTGAACTAGCACAGCAACAGTTCTACTCCTCTGGCCTTCAGAATATTTCCCTAGATTGGGCAGCTGGAGGGCATTTGGGCCTCTCCCATACTCAATGAACCCTCTAGGCTGTTGCCAACCCCAGAGAGGTTGGCAACATTCTCCCGAGGGCAGCTTATGGTAAAAGAGAGCTGAGAAACTGAAGTGCAGCCCGTACGCAGCCAAGAGCATTGCCACTGACTGCTGCCACGAGCCATGATGGAAGAGGAGGACAAGCACATACTCACAAGAGTGAGTCCTGGCCTGCCCTGGGGCACAAGCCAAGGATTTCAAGGCTGGGAGCAGCTGGGGCTCTTCCTGTCAACAGGATGATAAAAACCAGCATTGCAGTGCCCCAGGCTGACATCACCTGCCTCCACTGGACCCCTTGGCACTTAGTCCATGCCTTCTGCCCACACTGAGGCATGCTGGTCCCGGAAATCCTGCGGATTTCCCGCAGAACACCCTTGTGGGCTCCTCCACCTCCGCTGCTGTTGGCAGCATCCTCAGCTGTGACGGAGTGCCCATCACCTCTGGGGGCTTTGACCTCTCCTGCATCACCAGCCGCTACGGTGGCAGCAGAAGGTGCCCCCCTTCCTAAAGTCACAGATAACAACACAGACAAAGAGCCCTGTGGACCCAGAAGATGATGCCAGACTAAATGACAGAAATTGTGGCCATTGCTTTGTGAGGGGCTGGGCAAAGCTTTCTGCCCTTTGGGAGGCACCAGCCTGGGCTCTCTGAAAACATCATTGATGTCTCTCGTTCCCTTCCTGCACTCTCTCCTTTCCACATTTTGCCTTTTTTTTTTTCTGCTCCCCTGGGCCATGACACTCCCCAAAGGTAGATTGTGAGCACCTTCCTGTCCCTCTTTCTTTGTGAACCACTGACACTTGGCTGCCCATTGAAGGAGGCATGTTGCACACCCTTATTTCCACCTACATCTTCTTGGTCCTCCCAAACATCCTGCATTTCCGGCCAGAGCCTAAATCCACCTTCAGAGCTGTTTGAGTAGGTCCCAGCATGAAGACAGACCTGTCAGGATGCCACTGGTAAAATCTCTCTCTCTTTCTGTCTTTCTTTTAAGGCGCCATTAAATATTTCCTTCTCAGTTGAAGAGACAGTATTTCTCTGAAGGCAACTTCATCAGGCCAGCTTCCTCTCTGGTGTCCCAGCCTCACCATCTGCAGCTGCAGGGCATCCGCTCACCTCACCCACAAAACCCTTTGCTGCTGTGAGATAAACAGCTGGAGCTGCAGCAATAGGGATGGTCTCCAGACCCTGGCTTGAACCCCAAGACACATTCTCTCCTTTCCATAACGAGAACACAACTGATTGCACGACTCCTGCCTGACCCAGAGAAGCCCCCAAGGCCCCAGCTGTCATTGAATGCCCCAGCGATGGCTGGTGCCGGGTTCCCCTTCTAGGCCCTGGGCCTTCAAGGCCTCGAGCTGTCAGGGGCACAGAGAGCTGGCCGGTGGAGTCCTGGCTCTCAGCGTGTGTGGGGACAGGCTGTGCTTCCTCACGTGCACGTGCATCTGGCTGGGCCTGTGGGCGTCGGTGTGCCCGTGGGTTTGAGTGTGCCCGTGGCAATGCCCATGGCAGAGAGAGTGTCTGTCAGCGTGTCTGTGCACAAGGGTGTTTCTGTGGGTGTCTGGGCTTCACAGCACTTCTGTGTCTGCTACTGCACTCAGAGAGGGCAAAAGAGCTCAGCATCCTTGGGAAGGGGGGCCAGAGGCCAGAGCAGAACCAGCCTGAGCTGGGCTGGAAGGGAACCTGTGCCCTCTGCGATCCGTTGCAGACACGAGGCTGGCAGGCCGTTCCAGACAGGCCAGAGGGTGCCACGTCACCCCGAAGGCTCTGAGCCCTTTCTGGGGAAGCAGGAGAGCCCCGTGGGACACATCCTGCTGCCCCCCGGCCTGGCACGGCCCGTCTCAGGCTGCCCGGGGAGCGGGGAGCGAGCGAGGCACGAGCAGCAGCGCCCCCTGGCGGGCCCGGCCGGGGCTGTGCCCCCGACCCCGACACACACGCCCGGCCCCGCCCGCGGCGGTTCGTGCCCGGCCGCAGCCCCGGCTCCTCTCCCCGTGTCTCCCACGGCGCAGTAATACACCGCCGCGTCCCTGTGCCGGGGCCGGGAGAGCAGCAGGCTGCTGGACCGACGGTCTGACGACACCCACAGCTTCCCAGGGGGGTCCGGCAACGTCTTGGAACCTTTAACGCCGCTTATGAGGAATGTGGGACCTCGGCCCGGCAGCTGACGGTACCAGTGGATGTAGTCGGCCTGTATGCTGGGGTGCGAGCAGTTGATGGTGATGGCGATGCCCTCGGTGGTCTCTGCCGATGGCTCCTGCTGCACCTGGGCTCTGCCCACAGCCGCTGCCAGGAAGGAGAAACAGAAGGAAAAACCTCTCTTAGTCAGCCAACACCTGAGGAAGAGTGATTTCTTCATCCCTCAACTACCACAGGTCCCCTAAAGCCCACCAGAAAGTGATGCCTAGCATCTTGGAAGATGTTGGCTGCTTTCTGCCCAGCCCTGCCTGGTGTTTGCCAGAGGAAATCCCGCACAAGCACCGGCACCATGCCGACATGAGCAGGAGAAGGGTTTCCAGCCTGGGCAGGAACAAGAAAGTGCCCAGGAAGAATAGCTGCTGGAGAGAGGAATGTGTGCATGATGGGTGGAAGGGGGGAGATGTGCATGAGAAAAGGAAAGAGAGAAAATGAGGAAGATATAGAAATTAATGGACGGGAGGACGAGGGCAGGGGAATGAGATTCGAGAAGGAGCAGGAGAGCCAGAGACCGTTGCCGGGCACAGCGGTGGTGCCAGGTCCGGAGCCCGCCACCCCCGGCAGCCCCACGCACGCACCCAGCAGCACCGCGGCCAGCCCCGCCAGCCCTGCGCCCCGGCCCCGCCGCATCCCGCCAGCCCCGGCTCTCTGCTGCCTGTGGCCGCGGCGCCTCCTCTCCGCCGCCTCCTCTCTCTCCTCACGGCCCCGCTGCCGACAGCTCCGCCCCGGGGCTGAGCCCTGCGCCGGCGGCAGCGGGGCCGGGCCGGGCGGGCCGGGAGCAGAGCGGCCCGAGGGGCGCGGCGCTGCCCAGCCCTGGGCCCCCCGCACTCCCCGCCGCACAGCCAAGCGGGACGAGCCGCCGGCGCGGCCGCAGCTCGGGAAAGCCGGCCAGAGGAACGGGTCGCTGCTGCTGCTGCTGCTGCTGCTGCTGCTGCTGCTGCTGCTGCTGCTGCTGCTGCTGCTGCTGCTGCTGCTGCTGCTGCTGCTGCTGCTGCTGCTGCTGCTGCTGCTGCTGCTGCTGCCCGGGGACAAGGCACCCCAAAGCCACAGCGACCCCCGGGGCCCCTCGGGTGCTGCTGCCGCCCTTGCAGCCGCCGTGTCCGGCCGAGGGTCCCGGGAACGGCCGGCAGCGGCCCCGGCAACAGCGACTCGGGGATCCTGGCCTCAGGTACTCGAGTCCCTAATTGATGGCCACTCCTTTGAGGTCGGCAGTGCAGAGGGAGAAGATCGACAGGACCCTCAGGACACACAAGTTCTCACACACACACACACACACTCAGAGGAGGTGAGGATACAGATGAAACAGGTCATAGTGATGAACCCCACTGTCATGCAGTCATACAATGGTCAGGACGATCTAGGTCAAATCCCTGTGCCATGGGCACAGAAACCTTCCATTAGCTCAGTTTGCCCAAAGGCCCATCCAACCTCACAATACCACCTACTCAGGGAACAGTTTCTTCCTAAACCTCACCTTCAGCTACCTGCTTTCACCTTAAAGCTCTCAACCCTTCCCCTGTCAATACAAGCTCTGGTCAAAAGACCCTCTCCCACGTTAGGTACTAGAAGGCTGTTCTAAGGTCTCTCTGGAGTCTTCCCTTTTCCAGGCTGAGCAACCCCAACTCTCTCAACCTCTCCTCACTGGGGAGGTGCTCCAGCCTCCTTATCATCTTCATTGCCCTCCTCTGGACTTCCTCCACCAGCTCCAGGTCTTTTTTATGTTGGGGGCACCAAAGCCAGACACAGTACTCCAGGAAGGGTCCCATGGCAGTGGTGTAGAGGGGCAGAATCACCTCCCTAGACCTGCTGGTCACGCCTCTGTCGCTGTGGTACAGGACACAGTTGGTGCTCTGGGCTACAGGCATGCACTGCTGGCTTATGCTTAACTTTCCATCAACCAGCACCACCAAGTCCTTCTCCTCAGGGCTGCTCACAATCCATTCTCCACCCAGCCTGGGGTTGTGCTTGGGATTGCCCTGAGCCATATGCAGGACCTTGCATTTGGTCTTCTTGGTCTTTCTTTGTGAAGGACTGTCTGCCGTGGCTGGGACCGCACAGTGCAGCAGGGGAAGGGTGTGTGGAATGAGTGACCCCCCGGCCAAGAAGGAAACCAACTGGTGAGGAACTGACTGAAACCCCCATTCCCCCAGTCCCTGCCCCTCCCGGTGCCACAGTGGGGGGAAGAAGGGATTGAAATCATGACTAGAGTGAAGTCTGCTAAGAAGGGAGGGGTGGGAAGAGGTGCTTTAAGATCTGGTCGTGCTTCTCATTACCCGACTCTGGTGTCACTGGGTGTGTAAGAAATTAGAGAGTTTTCTTTCCATCACTCTGTGTTGAGTCTGTTCTGCCCGTGATGTTGATTACAGGATGATCTCTCCCTGTACTTCTTTCCAAAGCCTTTCAATATAGATTTTTCCCCTGTCCAGCTGAAAGGGGGAGTGACAGAGCAGCTTTGGTGGGTGTCTGACCTCATGCCAGGGCCAAACCACCACAGGCTGCTGTTCAGTGCTTGGCATCTCAGGTCTGGGAGTGATGGCCAGGTCGGGGCAGTGTTGGCAGCAGTTCAGCTGAATCTTCTGCCCACACTGCTGCATTCCTGCCCTAGAAACCCCGGGGCCTTTCCTCCCCGTGCTCAGAAGCAGCCCTCACTGGGGAATGGGCATGGCACAGAGCTGCAAATGAAAAGGCAGCAGTGCTGGAAAATACAGCCCAGCCCGTAGCATCAGCGGCGATGGTTTGCATGCAAGAGGAGCTGGTCAGAAAATTGGTACCTCTGCAAAGGGGCCTCGTGTCCTGCGGCAATGCAGGGCAGGGATAAAAGCCAGCACAAGGCCCTGCTCTCTCACACACCTCTCCTGCCTCCTTCTCTTTGGGAACCAGGTGAGTGCTGAGCCCCTTCTCCTCCTCTTCCAGAGGGAGATCTCCAATGGGTGGGCATCTCCGACGCTCTTGGCTCTGTCCTTCCCTGGGCTTTGCATCTTCTTGTCATGACAAAGTGGAGAGAAGGTTACTCGGACAGAGACTGGACTGAGGCTGAGGAAGGATTTGAAGGCAAATTGGGAGGGACCCTCTGTGAGCCAGGCTGCTCTTTGTAGGATGATGAAGACCATGTGGCTCCTGGTGCAGTTTCCTGCTCCCCAGGGCCCCTTGGGTCCTTTGTGAGACAGAAAAAAACACCCCCAACCTGCTCCTCAGCCACCCTTGTGCTGTGCTTCCTCCCTGCTTCTCTGCCAGGTGCAGCTCCTGCCCCAGGACATGTCCTGCTACAACCAGTGCCTGCCCTGCCGGCCCTGCGGCCCGACCCCGCTGGCCAACAGCTGCAATGAGCCCTGTGTCAGGCAGTGCCAGAACTCCACCGTGGTCATCGAGCCCCCTGCTGTGGTGGTGACCCTGCCCGGCCCCATCCTCAGCTCCTTCCCGCAGAACACCCTTGTGGGCTCCTCCACCTCCGCTGCTGTTGGCAGCATCCTCAGCTGTGACGGAGTGCCCATCACCTCTGGGGGCTTTGACCTCTCCTGCATCACCAGCCGCTACGGTGGCAGAAGGGGCCGCCCCTGCTAAAGAGGCTGGGAAATCTCCCCGGAGACACCCTGAGGAACTCAGAAGATGGTGCTGGGCACACGATCCATCTTCTGCATGTCTTCTCACAAGAGCTCCTGGCTTTTCTTCTCTTGCCCTTTTCTCGCTTTGCTTCTGTTCCGGTCGGTACCAAGCGCTCACCAAGGCCAGCCTGGTCACCCCATCTGCCCCCATCGCTTGTGCAGACACAGGGACATCATGCAAGAACTATCCCAGAGCCAAGGACTACAGGCTCTTGGGTCCCCCCGGGGCTCCCTGCACTGCTGTCCTGCACTGGGAGCCAGTTCCTTTCCCTCTCTGGACTCATTAAAGCCCTGCTGCATTCAAGCCCGGCCTGCTTGTGCTCCTTCCTTCTCTGGACGCTCCCATGCTCACATCCACGTGCCTCTGGCTGTGCTCATCCCTGCATGGCTCTGTGTGCGTGCGGGTGTGCCTGGGGTAATGCACATGGACCCGTGAGAGTGCAGGGATGGGGTGTGCGTGTGCGTTTGGGCACGACTGCTCATGCCTGTGTCTGCGTGGGAGCACATGCACGTGCCTTCATGCAGGTGTCAGGGACACAGGCAATGGGATTGAGGGCATCCTCAGCACAGCTGATGGTGACACCAAGCTGAGTGGTGCAGTTGACATGCCTTATGGACAGGATGCCATCCAGGGGCACTTGCACAAGCTGCAGGATCGGGCCCATGTGAATCTCAGGAGGTCCAACAAGGGCCAGGCCCTGCAGCTGGGTTGGGGCAGCACCTGGCTTCCATCCAGGCTGGGGGGTGAAGGGAATGGCAGTAGCCATGCTGAGAAGGACTTGGGCTACTGCCCAGTGAAACACTGGACATCAGCCAGCACTGTGTACTCACAGCCCACAAAGCCAACTGCATCCTGGGCTGCCTCAAAAAACAGGTGGCCAAGGGAGATCATTCTGCCCCTCTACTCTGCTCTGGTGAGACCCCACGGGCACTACTGTGTTGTCCAGCTCTGGAGTCCTCAGCACAGGAAAGACAGGGACCTGTTGAAGAGGGTCCAGAGATGGGCCACAGCGATGGTCAGAGGGATGGAACACCTCTCATCTGGGGAAAGGCTGAGACAGTTGTTCATCCTGGAGAAGGGAAGGCTCTGGGAAGACCCTACTGCATCACTTACTGTGTAAAATTATTTCTATTCTACACAGTTTCCTAGAGCTGATCTACAGAAACATTTCATTTGTAAGAATTCATTTCTATGTCCACGTTTTTGCCACAGGCACAATTGTCCTTTCTGGTGGCTTCTGGGTTCCTCTGGCAGGAGAGGGATCATAAAAATATTCTTCCTGGGGTGTTCACTGCTTGATGGTCTTCTGTTATTCTTTTGATCTCAATCACTTGACTCCTGCTTGTGACCCAAGAGCAGGTTCGATGGTCATGTGGTTCAATGTTAATGGGATTAACAGTCCCATTGCATGGTGAGAGGTGCACACAATTTGCTCCTCTATCTCTGGGACTAGAAACAAACATCGTTGTTGAGTTTCTACAATTTTCTCATCTACCTTCATCACTAGGAGAAAGTGTCAGTTGGACCTTGAAGGAATTCTGAGTCCTTGTCATTCGTCTCCTTCATTCCTTCACCCGAGGCCTTCCTGCCCCAGAAACCCTGGAGCTCCTCTGAGAACCCAGAAGAGGCCTCCATGAGGGACTGGATATGGCAGAAGCCAAGAAATAAAAAAGTGACTCCGAGAAAAACAACCACTTGGCCAATGTCATCAGCTGAGATGGTTTCCAATCATCATGAGCACCTTTGAAACTTCCTCAGAAGCTGCAGTTGCGCTGGGGCCTGCCAAGGACACCATAAAAAACATCCAATCTTCACTCTCTCCTCCACTTGCCTTACATCCTTCTCCTTTGGAAACAGGTAAGTCTGAAGCCCTTTACACACCTGGACTCCAGAAATTGCACAAACCCACTTCGCTCATCTGCTCCAGAAAGACTTGTCCTCTAGTCCCTTCACCAGCTTCCTTGCTCTTCTTTGGACATGCTCTAGCACCTCAATGTCTGTCTTGTCCTGAGGAACCCAAAACCAAACACAGTACTTGAGGTGCAGCCTCACTGGGGCCAATTGCAAAGGGATGATCACTGCCCTACTCCTGCTGGTGATGCTAATTCTGATAGAAGCCAGGACTTCTGCTGGTGGCCTGCTGGGCTACCTGGGCACACTGCATCTTCATTCAGCTGCTGACCTATATCCCCAGGTCCTTATCCTCGTGGACCTGTTGAAGAGGGTCCAGAGATGGGCCACAGCGATGGTCAGAGGGATGGAACACCTCTCATCTGGGGAAAGGCTGAGACAGTTGGGGAAGGGAAGGCTCTGGGAAGGATTTGAGGTACTGCCCAGTAAAAACTGGACATCAGCCCTGGCTCTTCCAGGTCTCTTCCAGCCTAAACCATTCTACAAGTCTGTGAGGAAACGTGTCTCCCCAGGGAGTGTTCCACAGGCCCGGTCAGTGCCTGTGCTTTCCATGGCATCTGCACCAGATGCCAACTGGAGCGACAACAGTGATGTCTGTAGAGGAGACAGCACAATGCAAGAATCATCAGAACACATCTCTGCAGCTCTTGTGGCCAGGACCTCTTGAAATATCAGCACCTTCCAGCGGTCTCAACTGGTTAAAGGCCTTGCAAAAGCAGGGCCTCAGGCTGGTTGGCAGAGGAAGGAGGAGCAGGGCTGATGGAACCTGCTCAGAGGAGGGGGCACAGATGCAGCTTCCTGCACAGAGGGAACGGATCACCACACCTTTGTGTGCCCATGTCAGGAACAAAGACATTCGTTCTCTCCTTGCCAGCACCAGCACATGTCCCTGTGCTGTCCCCAACTCTAGAGCTGCCCAGGCCCAGGCGCCACTTCTACCTGGAGAGAGGTCAAGTTGCCACAAGCTCAGGGCCCTTGGCCTCCAGGCTGGGGGCATCCAGGCTGTACTCCTGACAGTCAGGAGCAGAGCCCAGCTACTTCTCAGAGCTCCACCTCCTCCCATTCTCAGGGCTCTGCCTGGCCCAGCATCACCTGGTTCTCTCTCTCCTTTCAGCACCTGCTGAGCTCACCAGTCAGTGATGGGAAATCCTGACACAGGCAGCTTTTTCCACAGACCTGACACACCTCTTCAGCTGAGCAAAGCCACCAATGGCAGGAGCTGATAGAGCCCTGCTGCAGCTGCTGCCTCAGAAGGTCTCTAAGGATCCCATGTGGCCGGCACCCTGCCTTCTGATGGTGCACCTGCAGAGCACAGCAAGGAGCTGGGCTCCTTCCAAGGGAGGGAGCTCCCAGCAGGGAGAGATCTGAGGAGAGATCCTGGGAAAACCCCAGCACTGCCAGGAGGCTCTCAGGGCACTAGATTTCTCCTCTGATGCCTCTGCACTGCTGGGCACAGCCTCCTGCCACCACGCAGGTGGTTCTGGAGACAGTTCCAGTGTTCAGAGCACCTGCAGAGACAGACCTGTCCGTGAGCTCTAGTCAGTCATGTTAACTGACAGCCACGGCACCTCAGGCAGTTGGCAATCTCCTCCTGATGCTCACTGCTAATTACTATCTGCTTGGCTTTTGAGGAGAGGGTGTTTCTCTGAAGGCAACTTCATCAGGCCAGCTTCCTCTCTGGTGTCCCAGCCTCACCATCTGCAGCTGCAGGGCATCCGCTCACCTCACCCACAAAACCCTTTGCTGCTGTGGGAGCGTGTCAGGGCAGCAGCTCTCCCTGTGCTGAAGCTGGAACTGGTCCCAGAGCCCCAGAGCCGCCCTGCGGTGATCACCAGGGGTGGGCCCGAGCTTGTGAAACTTTGGGATTATGTGAGGTTGCCAAGAGATAAACAGCTGGAGCTGCAGCAATAGGGATGGTCTCCAGACCCTGGCTTGAACCCCAAGACACCTTCTCTCCTTTCCATAACGAGAACACAACTGATTGCACGACTCCTGCCTGACCCAGAGAAGCCCCCAAGGCCCCAGCTGTCATTGAATGCCCCAGCGATGGCTGGTGCCGGGTTCCCCTTCTAGGCCCTGGGCCTTCAAGGCCTCGAGCTGTCAGGGGCACAGAGAGCTGGCCGGTGGAGTCCTGGCTCTCAGCGTGTGTGGGGACAGGCTGTGCTTCCTCATGTGCACGTGCATCTGGCTGGGACTGTGGGCGTAGGTGTGCCCGTGGGTTTGAGTGTGCCCGTGGCAATGCCCATGGCAGAGAGAGTGTCTGTCAGCGTGTCTGTGCACAAGGGTGTTTCTGTGGGTGCCTGGGCTTCACAGCACTTCTGTGTCTGCTACTGCACTCAGAGAGGGCAAAAGAGCTCAGCATCCTTGGGAAGGGGGGCCAGAGGGCAGAGCAGAACCAGCCTGAGCTGGGCTGGAAGGGAACCTGTGCCCTCTGCGATCCGTTGCAGACACGAGGCTGGCAGGCCGTTCCAGACAGGCCAGAGGGTGCCACGTCACCCCGAAGGCTCTGAGCCCTTTCTGGGGAAGCAGGAGAGCCCCGTGGGACACATCCTGCTGCCCCCCGGCCTTGCAGGGCCCGTCTCAGGCTGCCCGGGGAGCGGGGAGCGAGCGAGGCACGAGCAGCAGCGCCCCCTGGCGGGCCCGGCCGGGGCTGTGCCCCCGACCCCGACACACACGCCCGGCCCCGCCCGCGGCGGTTCGTGCCCGGCCGCAGCCCCGGCTCCTCTCCCCGTGTCTCCCACGGCGCAGTAATACACCGCCGCGTCCCTGCGCCGGGGCCGGGAGAGCAGCAGGCTGCTGGACCGACGGTCTGACGACACCCACAGCTTCCCAGGGGGGTCCGACACTACTTTATCTCCAGTGAATCCTGTTACAATGTGTTGCAGCGTCTGATTTGAAAGCTGACGGTACCACTGGATGTTGCTGGCCTGTATGCTGGATTGCGAGCAGTTGATGGTGATGGCGATGCCCTCGGTGGTCTCTGCCGACGGCTCCTGCTGCACCTGGGCTCTGCCCACAGCCGCTGCCAGGAAGGAGAAAGAGAAGGAAAAACCTCAGAAGCTGCTTTCTGCCCAGCCCTGCCTGGTGTTTGCCAGAGGAAATCCCGCACAAGCACCGGCACCATGCCGACATGAGCAGGAGAAGGGTTTCCAGCCTGGGCAGGAACCAAAGTGCCCAGGAAGAATAGCTGCTGGAGAGAGGAATGTGTGCGTGATGGGTGGAAGGGGGGAGATGTGCATGAGAAAAGGAAAGAGAGAAAATGAGGCAGAGAAAGAAACGAATGGGGTAATAGAGACCTGGAGGGGAGGACAGGAGGGGGTGGGAATAAGATTCGAGAAGGAGCAGGAGAGCCAGAGACCGTTGCCGGGCACAGCGGTGGTGCCAGGTCCGGAGCCCGCCCCCCCCGGCAGCCCCACGCACGCACCCAGCAGCACCGCGGCCAGCCCCGCCAGCCCTGCGCCCCGGCCCCGCCGCATCCCGCCAGCCCCGGCTCTCTGCTGCCTGTGGCCGCGGCGCCTCCTCTCCGCCGCCTCCTCTCTCTCCTCACGGCCCCGCTGCCGACAGCTCCGCCCCGGGGCTGAGCCCTGCGCCGGCGGCAGCGGGGCCGGGCCGGGCGGGCCGGGAGCAGAGCGGCCCGAGGGGCGCGGCGCTGCCCAGCCCTGGGCCCCCCGCACTCCCCGCCGCACAGCCAAGCGGGACGCGCTGCCTGGCAAGTGCCTGTCCCCTCATGCAAGCACTATGGGCAAGAAACACCACCAACGAGAAGCTGACAGGGAACACATGGGAATTCCCTCAGCCCTGCATGTCTGGCCAGCAGCTGGGCTGGGCTAGGCACTGGAACACCGTATGAGCTGCCTATTTCAACTACCTGTGCCCATGTGTACAAGCCATGGACCCTAGACCAGGCCATGGAGCAGAGTGGGAGGCAGAGGGGAGGCTGTGAGCTCTCCCCAGGCATTGTTGTTTCCCATCCCCACACCTGCCACCCTTTGGAGCCATCCTCTCCCTGACGCCCACTGGTTGTGGAGTAGCCAGGGATGTCTGCCTCAGGATCAGGGGAGACAGCAGCACTGCATTGAGTCCCACCCTCTCCTTCCTTCCTCCACCTCTTTCCCTGAGCAGACTGGGAGACTTGCCACAAAAGGAAGGAGGACTCGGAGGCCCAGGCTCCAATGCAACACAACTTTAATGAGTCTAAAGGAGAAAGGGAGGTGGCTCACAGGGGGCACCAGGCACAGCCCCTAAGGTGCATAGAGCTCCTGCAGGCTGTTGTCTGTCTGCCGGCCCTGCCGAGGGAGGGAGGCCAACAGGTGCCTGCTAGGGCAGTGTTGAGAGATGGAGACAGCAAAAGAAATCGAGAGGAGAGTGGGAGAAGGAAACAGCTCTACTTTCAATGCCCTGAACCTCTATCTCCTCCCCAGCACCACGTTCTCAGCCCATGGGAGGTTCTTGACATGGGAGGTTGCCAGCAGCTTTAGCAGGGGGGGCATCTGTTGCCACCGTAGCGGCTGGTGATGCAGGAGAGGTCAAAGCCCCCAGAGGTGATGGGCACTCCGTCACAGCTGAGGATGCTGCCAACAGCAGCGGAGGTGGAGGAGCCCACAAGGGTGTTCTGCGGGAAGGAGCTGAGGATGGGGCCGGGCAGGGTCACCACCACAGCAGGGGGCTCGATGACCACGGTGGAGTTCTGGCACTGCCTGACACAGGGCTCATTGCAGCTGCTGGCCAGAGGGGTCGGGCCGCAGGGCTGGCAAGGAGGGCAGCAGGGCTGGCAAGGAGGGCAGCAGGGCTGGCAGGGCTCGCAGCAGGGCTGGCACTTCTCGGAGCAGGACATTTCTCTGGGACAGAGGATCACCTGGGAGAAAGGGTCAGGGGACGGAGGAAACCAGGACACATGAGAAGCGGCACGGCACCCATCCACCAGGGAGGCAAGGCACCTGCTTGGCCCAGCATATGCTGCCCAGCTCAAAGCCCAGGAGCCACTTCAACTAAGTCCCAGCCCCTCTCTGTGCAAGACTTTCTCTCCCCTTCCCTCTCCCATGTGAAGCAGCTCCCAGCCATGGGCTAGGACAGACTGTATCATTGGCAACATACATCAAGGAAAGACCTGATCTTGGAGGAGGAGAAGAGGCCTCCCACTCACCTGATTCCCAAGGAGAAAGAAGGAGAGAGAAGGCAATGAGAGAGCAGACACTTGGGCTGCCTTTTATAGGAGTCCTGCACTGCCTCAGGCCCGCAGGCACCCTTTGCAGAAGTAATAATCTTCTGACCAGCTCCTGCCAAATGCAAACCATCCCAGGTAATGGCATGTCCCAGGGCTGTCTCCTGGTTTCCTGCACTGCTGCCTTGTCATTTCCTGGCTTATGCCACGTGCTTTCCCATCTGAAGGCTTCTGTGAGTACTGGGATGAGAGGCCCCAGGATTATCGGGCCAGAAACACGTCAGCAGGAGCAGAAGGCCCAGCTCCAGTGCTGATGGAGCACTGTGAAGGCCATTGCTGGGCCCCTGGGTCGTTCCATGGGCTCGATTGTGGCAAAGTAGTTCAGGAAATGGACACTGCTCTTGTGCTTCTTGTCCAGATGCCCAAGGACTGCCATGAGGACATGGCACATCCCTTTATCTTGCTCCCCCCAAATCTCTCTGATGCTTGCTCGTTGTTTCACACAGGTGTTGCTTCTGCTGGGAGGGTCTGACCCTCTTGCAGCACTAACAGTGCTGTCAGGACAATTCTCCTGGGCTCATTTGCCATGTGCATGGCGGCGCCTCTTTCTCTGCCAGCCAGATTCCTCCCTGATGCCTTCACTCTGCCATCCCAAGCTTTCCATCACTCCTGTTGATTTCCCTTCCTTCCCAGGCAGCTGGTTGTCAAGGGACAGCAGAGCGTGTCCACTGCTCCAGGGGCACCGGGTAGCAGGGGTCAGGAACACAGACAAACCCCATCTGACCACAGTGGTCAAGAATGTGCTGAGGCTGATCCTGCTTGAGCAGGGCATTGGACTGGGGGAACAGCAGTTGAACTAGCACAGCAACAGTTCTACTCCTCTGGCCTTCAGAATACTTCCCTAGATTGGGCAGCTGGAGGGCATTTGGGCCTCTCCCATACTCAATGAACCCTCTAGGCTGTTGCCAACCCCAGAGAGGTTGGCAACATTCTCCCGAGGGCAGCTTATGGGAAACTGAAGTGCAGCCCGTACGCAGCCAAGAGCATTGCCACTGACTGCTGCCACGAGCCATGATGGAAGAGGAGGACAGGGCACATACTCACAGGAGTGAGTCCTGGCCTGCCCTGGGGCACAAGCCAAGGATTTCAAGGCTGGGAGCAGCTGGGGCTCTTCCTGTCAACAGGATGATAAAAACCAGCATTGCAGTGCCCCAGGCTGACATCACCTGCCTCCACTGGACCCCTTGGCACTTAGTCCATGCCTTCTGCCCACACTGAGGCATGCTGGTCCCGGAAATCCTGCGGATTTCCCGCAGAACACCCTTGTGGGCTCCTCCACCTCCGCTGCTGTTGGCAGCATCCTCAGCTGTGACGGAGTGCCCATCACCTCTGGGGGCTTTGACCTCTCCTGCATCACCAGCCGCTACGGTGGCAGCAGAAGGTGCCCCCCTTCCTAAAGTCACAGATAACAACACAGACAAGGAGCCCTGTGGACCCAGAAGATGATGCCAGACTAAATGACAGAAATTGTGGCCATTGCTTTGTGAGGGGCTGGGCAGCCTCAGGTAGATTGTGAGCACCTTCCTGTCCCTCTTTCTTTGTGAACCACTGACACTTGGCTGCCCATTGAAGGAGGCACGTTGCACACCCTTATTTCCACCTACATCTTCTTGGTCCTCCCAAACATCCTGCATTTCCGGCCAGAGCCTAAATCCACCTTCAGAGCTGTTTGAGTAGGTCCCAGCATGAAGACAGACCTGTCAGGATGCCACTGGTAAAATCTCTCTCTCTTTCTGTCTTTCTTTTAAGGCGCCATTAAATATTTCCTTCTCAGTTGAAGAGACAGTATTTCTCTGAAGGCAGCTTCATCAGGCCAGCTTCCTCTCTGGTGTCCCAGCCTCACCATCTGCAGCTGCAGGGCATCCGCTCACCTCAGCCACAAAACCCTTTGCTGCTGTGGGAGCATGTGAGGGCAGCAGCTCTCCCTGTGCTGAAGGTGGAACTGGTCCCAGAGCCCCAGAGCCGCCCTGCGGTGATCACCAGGGGTGGGCCAGAGCTTGTGAAACTTTGGGATTATGTGAGATTGCCAAGAGATAAACAGCTGGAGCTGCAGCAATAGGGATGGTCTCCAGACCCTGGCTTGAACCCCAAGACACCTTCTCTCCTTTCCATAATGAGAACACAACTGATTGAACGACTCCTGCCTGACCCAGAGAAGCCCCCAAGGCCCCAGCTGTCATTGAATGCCCCAGCGATGGCTGGTGCCGGGTTCCCCTTCTAGGCCCTGGGCCTTCAAGGCCTCGAGCTGTCAGGGGCACAGAGAGCTGGCCGGTGGAGTCCTGGCTCTCAGCGTGTGTGGGGACAGGCTGTGCTTCCTCATGTGCACGTGCATCTGGCTGGGCCTGTGGGCGTAGGTGTGCCCGTGGGTTTGAGTGTGCCCGTGGCAATGCCCATGGCAGAGAGAGTGTCTGTCAGCGTGTCTGTGCACAAGGGTGTTTCTGTGGGTGTCTGGGCTTCACAGCACTTCTGTGTCTGCTACTGCACTCAGAGAGGGCAAAAGAGCTCAGCATCCTTGGGAAGGGGGGCCAGAGGCCAGAGCAGAACCAGCCTGAGCTGGGCTGGAAGGGAACCTGTGCCCTCTGCGATCCGTTGCAGACACGAGGCTGGCAGGCCGTTCCAGACAGGCCAGAGGGTGCCACGTCACCCCGAAGGCTCTGAGCCCTTTCTGGGGAAGCAGGAGAGCCCCGTGGGACACATCCTGCTGCCCCCCGGCCTGGCACGGCCCGTCTCAGGCTGCCCGGGGAGCGGGGAGCGAGCGAGGCACGAGCAGCAGCGCCCCCTGGCGGGCCCGGCCGGGGCTGTGCCCCCGACCCCGACACACACGCCCGGCCCCGCCCGCGGCGGTTCGTGCCCGGCCGCAGCCCCGGCTCCTCTCCCCGTGTCTCCCACGGCGCAGTAATACACCGCCGCGTCCCTGCGCCGGGGCCGGGACAGCAGCAGGCTGCTGGACCGACGGTCTGACGACACCCACAGCTTCCCAGGGGGTCCGGAAAAGTCTTGGCATCTTTAATGCCGCTTATGAGGAATGTGGGGCCTCGGCCCGGCAGCTGACGGTACCACTGGATGTTGTTGGCCTGTATGCTGGGGTGCGAGCAGTTGATGGTGATGGCGATGCCCTCGGTGGTCTCTGCCGACGGCTCCTGCTGCACCTGGGCTCTGCCCACAGCCGCTGCCAGGAAGGAGAAAGAGAAGGAAAAACCTCAGAAGCTGCTTTCTGCCCAGCCCTGCCTGGGGTTTGCCAGAGGAAATCCCGCACAAGCACCGGCACCATGCCGACATGAGCAGGAGAAGGGTTTCCAGCCTGGGCAGGAACCAAAGTGCCCAGGAAGAATAGCTGCTGGAGAGAGGAATGTGTGCGTGATGGGTGGAAGGGGAGAGATGTGCATGAGAAAAGGAAAGAGAAAATGAGGCAGATATAGAAATTAATGGACAGGAGGACGAGGGCGGGGGAATGAGATTCGAGAAGGAGCCGGAGAGCCAGAGACCGTTGCCGGGCACAGCCACAGCGGTGGTGCCAGGTCCGGCCCCCGCCACCCCCGGCAGCCCCACGCACGCACCCAGCAGCACCGCGGCCAGCCCCGCCAGCCCTGCGCCCCGGCCCCGCCGCATCCCGCCAGCCCCGGCTCTCTGCTGCCTGTGGCCGCGGCGCCTCCTCTCCGCCGCCTCCTCTCTCTCCTCACGGCCCCGCTGCCGCCAGCTCCGCCCCGGGGCTGAGCCCTGCGCCGGCGGCAGCGGGGCCGGGCCGGGCGGGCCGGGAGCAGAGCGGCCCGAGGGGCGCGGCGCTGCCCAGCCCTGGGCCCCCCGCACTCCCCGCCGCACAGCCAAGCGGGACGCGCTGCCTGGCAAGTGCCTGTCCCCTCATGGAAGCACTATGGGCAAGAAACACCACCAACAAGAAGCTGACAGGGAACACAGTCGGGACACCTGACCCAAACTGCCCAACAGGATACCCCACATCCTCTGGCATCGTGCACAAGCATCGTGCACATTAGATATAACTGGGGGCTTGTACAGGAGGAGAAGCAGCCCCAGAACCACATGAGCATTGCCTTGGGCTGCTGAGACATTGTGCTAGGCATCACTTGTTTTCTAAATAGCAATGATAATAGCACCCATAGCAAGAATTGTGGTAGTAGTAATAAAATTAATAAGAAGCCTCTAAGGAAACTGGGTTTTGCTTTTCAATTCTCTCTCCACCCATAGTGGATGGGATAGAGAACAAACATCTGTGTGGTTGTTTTAGCTGCCTGCCACATTGCAGCAAAACAACCAGTTAGGTCATCTCCCTGCATAAGCAAGCAACCGCTCAGTAATCTTCCTGAGTTAGAGCATGAGTTAGAGTATCCTGTGTACCTGCAAAACAGCATGGTCAGCAGCAGGGCAAGGGAGATCCTTCTGTGCCTCAGCTCCACTCTGGTGTGAATCCCCCCTGCAGTACTGTGCCCAGATCTGTAGTCTTCATCACCGGAAAGTCCCGGACCTCTTGGAGCAGGTCCAGAGATGGGCCACAGAGGTGGTCAGAGCCATGGAACATCTCTCATCTGGGGGACGGCTGAGTCAGCTGGGGTTGTTTATCCTGGAGAAGGGAAAGCTCAGGGAAGGCCTTTCTGCAGCCTGTCAATATTCAAAGGAGGTTTATAAGAAAGAACTTGGAATCAAAGAACCCCCGAATCACAGACTACACTGCAGTGATGCCTGTGGAGACAGGACAAGGGGTCGAGGTTTTCTCCTGAATGAGGTTTTCTACTGAATTCAGCTGTAAGGAAGAAATTGCTTCCAAGCATGGTGATGAAACCCTGGAACATATTGCCCAGAGTGAATGGGAACACTTAGGGGGACATTATAGGGGTGCTCTGAGTAACCTGACTCGCATGGCAAGATTCTGGCGGAGAAGGGGATGGGGAGTGGGCTGCATGGGTGGCTTCTGCCAGAAGCAGCTAGAAGCTTCCCTAGGCCAAATCAAATAAACAGCAGCCGCTGAGCAAGGCAGAGACAACCAGTCAGAGCACCTCTGCGAATCACGCTTAAGAGGGAAAAGAAATGCAAGCAGCTGCTTTCATTTTCTTGTATTTTTTTTCCCCAGCAGAGAAGGGAGTGAGAAGATGTAAGAAACTTTGCAGGCACCAAGGTGTCCTGATTCTGGCCAGGCCAGAGTCAGCCTCCCCAAGCAGCCAGCACAGGGGAGCTGTTTTCCACACCACTTGACATCACTTCCCCATAAAAAGGGCTGGTTGGGAAGGGGTGCTGTTGGGTGCTTCTAGAGCAGTTTGGGTGTGGTTGGCCCCTTGTGTTGGCCAGCACTCTGTCATGCTCAGGTTGCTAAGGTAGCCTGTGACATCACTGGCTGTGAGTGTAATTGGCTGTTATTGTTCTACTTTCAGGGTGTTTTGTCAGCAAACTGTCTTTATCCCAACACATGGAGACTCTATTTCACCGGTGGGAGTGAGCAAGCAGCATGTGGTGCTCAGCCACTGGTTGGGGCTGAAGCACCACACAAGGTCAGTGAAGAAGGAGGGGAGGACGAGCTGCTCCAGGTGCCAAAGAGAAAGATTCTCCTGCAGTCCATGGAGAAGACCATGGTGGAGGAGGCAGCCCCTGGAAGATGAGAGGGAGCAGAGACCCGACCTGCAGCCTGTGCAGAGACCCTGTGCTGGAGTGCTTGGAGATAGATGGAAGATGCTGTGACGCATGTTGGAGCAAGGTCTTGGCAGGACCTGCAGGTTGTGGAGAGAGCGGCCCGTGCTCAAGCAGGTTTGCTGGGGGACTTGTGACTCCATGGGGGAGCAGGCTGGAGCAGTGTGAACCTGAGGGACTACACCCCATAGAAGTGACCCACACTGGGGCAGCTGGTGAAGAGCCGAGGCCCTGTGGGAAAGGACACATATTGTAGAAGTTTGTGGAGGACTGTGACCTGTTGGTGGGGACCCATGCTGTAGTAGGGGAAGTGTGAGGAGTCCCCACCCCCCAAACAAACATGTCCCCATTACTCCAAACATGTGGAGGAATGGCTAGCTAACAAAGGCCACATAGACATAGGCCAGCTGGCCGAGCTGGAATTTGGGAGGCATCGTACACAGCTAATCTAGTTGCTGATATGGCCAGGATGTTCTATTCTTGGATACATAAGTTGCAAACAGCAAGATGCCTCTCTGTTCAGGCGTGAGAACAGGGGGATGTAGCTGACCACAGATGAAGAACTAAGGGCAGGACTAACCTTAAAAATCATAACCAATGCTAAGCTTGGCTTTTGCAATATGTAATGAGCTAATTAGAGCTATTATAAAAGATGACTGTACTATTCAATAAACCCAGCTTGCTGATCACTTGCATCAAGTGTCCAAGTCTTCCCTCCGTCGCGACAAATGGCGCCCAAACAGGGACCCTGAACTAAAGGAGGGTGACGCATCGTGCGACGGATTCCAGGTACCGGTCCTGAAAGCAGCGCAGGAGGCGAAAAGGGAGACGAACAGGCACCCCGTACCTGGGAGGACCCTTAGGGGGTAACAAGTCCCTTCGTCCGGGAGCACCCAAAGAGGTTACCGCCGGCCACGCACTGCCGAGGTCTAGCAAAGGCTGCAACAGCTCCGAGGCAAAAGGGAGATCCCCACGCAAGAGGCGGAAGGGAGAAACCCCGGCCGGCTGGTAATAAGGTGTGGACAGACAAGCGGCGTATGATTTGCTCAAATGCTTTTTAGAAAAGTGGAGTATTCAGGGGATAAACTATAGGAAGAAGTTACCTGGGCTATTAGTGTATGGAGTAGCAAGGGGTTTTTTCACAAATCCAGATACGGTTTTTGAACATGCAGAGTGTCACAGTGAAGTACCAGGTACCTCCCCATAGGAAGAAATATAGGAGTTTACTAAGCATCTCTGAAAGTTTAAAAACTAAGCAGGAGGAATGGGGAGTAAGCTCGATAAAGAACAGATGGTAGTGAAACTCCTCCACAATATGCTCTCTAAGAGAGGAATTACAAATGGTGAAAAGTCTCTAAGACAGCTCCTTTTGTGGAGCCGAGAAAGAGGACTGATAACAAGCGTTAACAGGGCATTTGATGTACCTACTTGGGAAGCTATCTCAGCTCAAAACCTTGACAAACCCTCAGTTGGGGTGAAAGAAGCTAAGTTGTTAATAACTCTCTGGACATTAAGTAAAAGGACTCTAACCGAAATGGAAGCGGATTG
>BSDF01000138.1:0-40090 GCA_027925045.1 Hypotaenidia okinawae
CAGAGCATGGGGGCCTGTAGCATAGGGCTGGGAGCTGCTCCACACTCACCCACGTTCTTGGAATCTTGCAGAAGTGTTGGAGGAAGAGGTTTGGGAAGAGCAAGGCGAGAGTCCATCTAGAGCAGCCGAGCGGTGAGTGATCCCAGCCCTGAGCACCCTGTAAAGGGCTGACACCCCAAGGCAGCTCGGACACGGGGCTGTGCTGGGGGCTGCCAGCCACTCACTCGATCTCGTCCTTCATCAGGTTCTTCCCAAGCAACTGGAGGTGCAGAGAAGCCTGCAGCACCCCAGGGCATGTGGTGAGTGCTGGGGAGACCCCCAGCTCCTGCTCCAGACTCAGCCTGTGCCCTGCCTGTTTTGGGTATCCCTGCCTGCTGGCCGGGGAGGGGCTGCTGCCCGGGGGTCCCGCAGCAGGGCCCAGGCTGCAAGTGGTCCCTTCTCTCTCCTCGTCTGCAGGGAGGAGGAGGAGACAAGGAGCGGGAAGCGCCTGTCCTCTAGCGGCTCGCTGAGCTCCGGGGTCTCCGTGGAGTCCTTGTTGGACATGCTGTCCGCGTGTCTCGACCCCTTCCCCGAGTCCCGCCGCAGGGAAGTGGCCCCTTCCCGCAGACGAGTCAGGGTAGGTGACTGTTACTCGCCACCACACTGCGCCTGGCTCCAGTCGCTTGGGATCCGCAGCGTCGCCGCCCTGTTAGCGAGGCGGCCGCGGGCTGTTCCGCCTCGCTCGTTCCCACAATCCTCCGCGAAGCGGAAAGGGGAAGGCGGCCGCCAATGAGCGGACGCTTGGGCGGTCAGGGCCCGCCCCGTTGCCGGGCTTGAAGGGTCCGCGCGGCGGGGCAGGTAGCGGGCGGGGCGCGGGGCGCGGGCGCGGGGCGGGGCGCAGGTGCTGGACACCCGCGGGAGGAATGGAAAGGGCGAGGCCCCTGCCGGGGCGAGAAGGCGCGTGGGGGGTGAGGAGGGTGCTGAGCAGCCGTGCGTAGGGTGCATGGGGGAAGTGCTGGGTGCCCAGGGATTTGGGTAGGGTGCATGGGAGGAGGTGCTGAGCACCCGTGCGTGGTGGTAGGGAGATAGGCACCCATGGGTTTGGGAGGGTGCTGGGCACCCCTGGGTGGGGTGTGTGGGGGAGGTGCTGAGCAGCCATGGGTGGCATAGGGTGCATTGGGGGGTTCTGAGCACCCATGGGTAGGGGTGGTAGGCACCTGTGGGTTTGGGAGGGTTCTGGGCACCCATGAGTGGGTGGTAAGGTGCATGCTGTGCAGGTGTGTGGGGTGTTGAGCTCCTCCTGGGGGTGCATGAGGACACCCAGAGGGGCAGGGTTTGTGGGTGCCCTCAAAGAAGGGGAAGGTAGCACCCCAAAGCCTCCTTCCCTGCTCCAGCCTCGCACAGCGTGGGTGAGACGCGGGCGCACCAGGAACCCTCCATCATTGAAGAAGGCTGAGGAGGAGGAGGAGGAGGTGGCGGAGGAGGAGAAGGAGGAAGACCCGGTGCTCGCTGTGATCTCTGGCACGGGCTGTGCCACGCAGCCCCGGCTGCCGCCGGGCCGCTTGGTGACACAGGAGGAGTGGCAGCAGTGCCAGCGCCAGGTCCGGGCTTTCGGCTCGTGCATGGCACGCTGGCAGCGTGACACCCAGCCCCGGGGAGCAGCACCTGGCTCACATCAAGCCCGCATGCCTTCACCTTCTGGCATGTGAAATCGCTGGGGACCTGTGGTGCTGGCGCTGTCAGCCAGCCCACCCCCAGTAGCCCAGGTGTGGGGGGCAGCCGCATCCCCCTGACCCCGATGTTTGTGGCCGCAGCACTGGGGAATTAAATCTGTTGGTGTCTGAAGGGCTTGTTTCTGTCTGTGCCATCAGGGGGAGGTGGAAGCTCAGGGGAGGGGATGCTTCTAGGGACAGATGGGTGTTTGCAGTCCCAAATGTCCCAAACTGGGAGCAGTTGGGGTACCCAAGCTGGGGCTCGGCTCTGCAACAGCTCTACCGTGGATTTCCACACTGTGTCCTTCCCTGTGCTGTCCTGAAGCGTTTCCAGCAATGGTCACAGACTGGTCAGGGCTGGGAGGGGCCTCAAAGATCATCCAGTCCCACCCCCTGCCATGGACACAGACACCTCTCCCCAGCCCAGGCTGCTCAAGGCCCCATCCAGCCCGGCCCTGGACACCTCCAGGGATTGGTGCTCCAGCCCTCTGATAAACTTTGTAGCCTCCTCTGGACCTGTTCCACCAGTCCCATGTCCTTCTTATGCTGAGGACCCCAGAACGACCCAGCACTCCAGGTGTGGTCTCACGAGAGCAGAAGAGAGGGGCAGAATCCCCTCCCTGCACCTGCTGCCCACGCTCCTTTTGATGCAGCCCAGGATGGGCTTGGTCTCCTGGGCTGTGAGCACGTGTTGTCAGCTCATGTTGAGCTTCTCACCCACCAGCACCCCCAAGTCCTTCTCTGCAGGGCTGCTCTCCAGCACTTCACCTCCCAGCCTGGATTGACAAAGAGGATTTCCCTGACCAGGGGCAGGACCCTGCACTTGGCCTTGTTGAACTTCATGAGGTTCCCTGTGGAGACCAGCAATAAGAAACACACAACTCAATGTGAATTTTAGGTGAAGCCATTTATTGGGTGAAATCACACAGATTATATACCTTTACTACTGCAAACGTGGCAAGCTAAAAAACTGCTAATTGGTTACACACACTGTTCACACCACACTGATTGGTTGGTAATTAGAACGAGCTCTAATAAATGTATCTGATAGCTAAATAGCATTAGTTTACCTTTGATGCCTGAAAGCATCCGCACACCTGCTGTTTTGATCATCTTCTTATGGTTGCTTCTTAACATGTACTGTTACTCCCAAGTACCTTCCCATAACTACTCCTTGGTTTAGGGTAGCCTGTACCCCTATCATCAAGGCTGCTGTGTTTTGAGAATGTGATTATTAATTTCCTCTCAGCACGAGGAAGTTTTTCTGTCCCTCCCTCCCCTCCCCTCCCCTCCCCTCCCCTCCCCTCCCCTCCCCTCCCCTCCCCTCCCCTCCCCTTCCCTTCCCTTCCCTTCCCTTCCCTTCCCTTCCCTTCCCTTCCCTTCCCTTCCCTTCCCTTCCCTTCCCTTCCCCTCCCCTCCCCTCCCCTCCCCCTCCCCTCCCCTCCCCTCCCCCTCCCCTCCCCTCCCCCACCCCCCTCCTTCTCCCCTCCTTCTCCCCTCCTTCTCCCTCCTTCTCCCCTCCCCTCCCCCACCCCCCTCCTTCTCCCCTCCTTCTCCCCTCCTTCTCCCCTCCTTCTCCCCTCCCCTCCTTCTCCCCAACCATCCCCTGTCCCTTGCCCTTTCCCAGGGGCACCCCAGCCTTGGGAGAACACCCACAAATCCCGACAAGAGCTGCAGGAGCCCCGAGCTCTGCTGTGGTCAGGCCCCATGGGGGCTGTTTATTGGAAGTGGCAGGAAGGAAGCAGAGGAATCCCCAGGGCCCAGCCCAGTCCCACCCACACCCCCAGCTCTGGCCTGTCACCCACTGCTGCCCAGCTGAGGAATCCCAGCCTCACCGGCTTGGAAAAGCCCTTTCAGCTCCTGGAGTCCAACTGTTCCTGTCCTGTGCAGACCCAGATCTCTCAGTACCTCATGTAGCAGTCGATCTCTCACTCCCCTTTTGAGTTGGACAGGGGAGAAAATATATTTTGAGGGGCTTAGGAGTCAAGGTAAGCCCCTTCCCCAGCCTGGTTGCCCTTCTCTGCACTCGCTCCAGGACCTCCATGTCCTTCTGATGCTGAGGAGCCCAGAACTGGACCCAGCACTCGAGGTGCAGCCTCCCCAGTGCCCAGTCCAGGGGCACAATCCCCTCCCCAGACCTACTGGCCACACTATTGCTGACACAAGCCAGGATGCCAGTGGCCTTGCTGGCCACCCGGGCACACTGCTGGCTCATGGTCAGTCTGCAGTCCCTGTGGAAAAGGCTGGGAAATGTTGCTTTTGCAAAGTGCCCTTTTCGGGAATTGAGGACAATGAGTGGTTCAATTGTGACTCAGGACATGGGGTGGAACGTGAGAATTGTCTGTCTCAGCCCCACAAGCAGGTGTGGGCAAGCAACAAAGAATCAAGCCCCACTATTCAGGGCTTCAATGGGCCCCGACAAACCCAGACTGGCAACAGATAAGGGCTTTGGAAGAGAACTCAGTAAGCTCATCAATATTCTCTTCACCCATGGGAAGGGGGAACCTGCCAGACATGCCAGGTGTATTATATTCTGTACTCTTGTGAACAAGGCGCCTTGGTTGAACCTGTAAACCTAAATAGCAAAGCATCCAATAAACAGGGGAGGGATTTCGCACGGGATGTGGTATAAAAATGCTACAAACACTGACCCAAACCGTGCCTACTTTGATTAGGTGACCTGCTCTTGCAAGAAGGTATCCTCAGTGAATTCCTGCTTCCCTGACGTGTCTACCTCGAGTCCTTTCTTAGGACTGTTGGGCATTTCTAACAGTCTGGGGGCTCGCCCGGGATCCACATCATCGCCGTGTGGGGCTCCTGCCGCCCACGGACGGGGAGACGCGTCCCGTTGATTTCAACGGTCTCGTGTATCGTCGACGGGAGTTCCAGCGGCGACTGACTAGATCCCGAGACCAGTTTTAAAGGTAGAGCTGGTGAACCCGAGGGGAGGATAGTAGGCACCGCCGTAACGACCAGGCAACCTCGTGCACGGGCCAAGGTGAGCAAATCGGGCGTTAAGTATCGCCTTGGTGGCCGGTACCTTCGGGGAGACGTGTGTGTGTGTTTGGACAAAGGAAAGTCTGTGAGGGAAGCGGCCGGAGAAGGGCAAAGCCAAAGGTGGGTTTGGTGTGAAAGAGTCTCCAAGGGACCGACTGGGAATAAGGATAGCCGGCTTGAAACAAAAACCGGGGTTGGGGAGAGAACCCCTGGAAACCTTCCTCCATACAGTCCCTTGGGGAGGATGGAAAGACATGTCTTGTTGGGGATACCTGTAAGTGGTGGGGAGACATCCTAGGCGAGGTGAAGAGCGTTGGTGCTCACCCCACGGGTGGATTCGAATCCAGGGAAGTACGTGAGAGCCTTTGGTGGTCCGGGCTTCTCGCTGTGTGGGACAGCGGAAGCAATGTGGGATAGATCTCATGTAGAACATTCTGCAGCCCATGGGAAGTGACACTTACATCGTTGTGGTTACGCTGTGTGCATGCAATAAGGTTGTGTGCCCGGTCCCGTGTCTTGGATGAGTTGTTTGAGTGAGGGTTGTGAGTGAACAAGCCGCAGTCTGACTGCGGGGCGAGTGCCGTGTCTGCAGGAGGAGAGTGGCTGGAGAGGGACAAAGCGAATGGCAGATTCAAACTGCGTGTGGAAGTGAAATGAGTTTTGAATCAGGTGTTGTTTTCTGGTGTATCCGGATCTAAGGGTTGGTGTGTGTAAACCATTGTTCGTGTGCTTTGGATGTAAGCAGCAGGTTGTGGTGCAATTTGGAAGCAATCTTTGGTGTGATGAAGGGGAGGAAGGACCGGTCTGATTGGGATGGTGTTTCTGGTTGGGGACAGTTGAAGCGGGTGGTGTGTGGAGATTTGAAAAGTGAAATAAAGAAATAAATCGGTGGCCTATGGGAGGAGGACTCTTTGGGAGCTTTCGGGGCTCCCGGGCAGGAGCAGGAGCGGGTCTTTGCCCGTTCTGTAAACAGTGTGGTTTGTGTATGATGTTGCCCTTTGAGTTTTGTACTGTAAACTGGGTAACAACGAGGTGAGCTCCTGAGAGTGAATAGGGGAAATGTGGATACTGAGCCATGGTGCTCTCAGGATGTTTTGCCCCTGTGAATTCTGTGCGTAAAGTGCGTAATGACGGGATGGCCGCCCCTGGGGCAGCCAGTATCTGGAACAATGTCTCTTCGCTGGCCCAGGGGATAGATAAGTTATAGGACATTCTTGTGATGCACCGATCCCGTCCCTCCCCCCAGGGACAGGATTGGGTGAAAACCTGCTGTTTTCCCTGAATTCTCTGGGCTGGCTGAATCAGTGTCAAAAGGCTGTGTGTATTCAAGCCGTGTATGAGTGTTAGAGGCAGGGCATTCCCCTTGCCACTCCAGGAGATGCGATCCGCCTTAAACCACCGATTAGGGGTCTCCCCGGAGCCTTTGAAAATCGATGTGCAAAGCCTAAAGGAAAAGATTCTGCCAGCAACTGATCATAATACTCGCTCCCCCAAGCAGCAGGAAGAGCCTGTTTTAACATGGGGGAACTATTACAAGAAATTGTTGTTTATGGCACAAAGGTGGGATGCTTAGAGGAAGGTTTAAATTCGCAGGTCTGGATTTGCCAGGCACGGGGGTTTTCTGAGAAGTATCCCCACCCCCCTCGGCAAACCGGCCCTCAGCGCAATGGTCTGTGGAGAAAGGAGACCTGGCCCAGCTCTAAGTGGGCAATGCACAGATGATTCGCACGGTGGTAAACTCGGTGGAGCGGCCAATTAGCAAGTTTATGATACCACCAAAACACAGGAGGGGGAAGTCTTCTGTGCCTGTCAGTCAGTCCTTGCTCAGACTTGAGGAAGGACTTGATGGAGTGAAACTAGAAAACGCGGGGGGAATTGCAGGCTGACCCACTGGCATAACATCCACCTTAGAATGGCCTGACCAGCACCCTAACCCACATGTCATGTGAACCGCTGGTCCCAGGTGCAGACCTGTGCATTTCACAATTGAGACGGGAGCTCAAATAAGTGTTATCAGCCAAAAGGTTAGGACTGACCCCTACCCAAGAGAAAAGAAATGTAATAGGAGTACCTGGAGTCCCTGGAAACAGACCGACTAGTACTGTGTGTGTTTGGTCTCCAGGGAAAAACCCAATAACTAAGGTAAAGGTTGTCATTAGTCCATCCTGAAATCATATACTAGGATTTGATGTCCTAGCAAAGTCTGGAAACTACCTAATGGAACAGAGTGGAGCTTTGGAGCCCCCCTGTGTGAGGTTCCAGTACTCAAGGAAGCTGTTAAGTCCCCTCCTTCCAGAATAAGGAACGTTAGTCAACATCCTTTACCATCTGCTACTAAGGAGGGGATCACAGAGGTGATCAAAGACTTGGGAACCTGTGATACTGCAACCAGAGAACCCTGTAAGGCTCCAGTGTGGTCAGTACGCACAGCAGAGGGGAGGGGACGGCTGGCAGTGGCAGCGGCCCGCGGGGGGTCAAACAGTAACACGGTGCCACTCAGCCGCTGGTGCTGACACTGCTGAACCAGTCGGCCAAAGGCAAGCTAAATATGATGATTCCTCTTGGAGAGGAGGGTAAACATCACTCTGTGTTCACTTGGGAGGGAGTACAATATGCCTTCAACCAACTTCCCCAGGGATGCGAACGCTCCTGCCCCTGCCCATAGTGCACTGGCAAGAATATTGAAGAAAAATGGTATCCTAAAAGGTGAATGGCAGCAGATTTCTAACCAATTCACTGTCGAGCATATGTACATTGGTGCAGTTCTCTTTTAATCACAGGACTGCTGCAGTAAGGAAAAGAAAAGGAACTGCTGAGAAGAAGTGGGGTGGAGACCTCATAGGTGTAAGTCTGAAATATGAGCTGTACCTGGAAGCAATTGAAGAAGTAATGCAACCTGAAGCACAGGCTGGGAGTTTTGGTTTTCTGGTCTTAGTTTTGTCTGTCTGTTTGTTTCAGTAGGAGTGATTGATTGTAACTCAAGTTGTAATAATAAGAGCTATGTCATGGCTGTAGTTGTAAAAAAATCTAGTATATGGAATATACAGCCTGGAGCTTTTGAACATGTCGATGGTTCTCTGATTATAAATCACACTGAACCAGACAATGGGATCTACAAAACGATGCAAGGTTTTGCTCGTATGCTTAAGTTTTCTCATGTGATTACCTGTTTGCCTTTACCACATACCCCTACTCAAGGGACCCCTATAATAGCTCTCCCTGTGGACATGGGTTAAAAATTTAGATTGGCTCTGGAACCAGAATAAGTCAATAATTTGGGGAGATTTTTGAATGGAAGTGGCCATTTAATAATACATTAAATCAAACCTCCATTTGGAGCCTAAATTGTTCTTATGTTCCCTTTGTTGGGACAGTAAGACTTCGGGGTGCAGAGGCAAACAACGCTGATCCAGACACCCATGGGCAGATACACGAAACGGGAATAAGCCACACTGGGGAAAGCACTTGGTCCTGAGGTATGTGGAACTAGTGAACACACGGTGGTGTTTTGAACTTCCTTCAATACCCAGTAATTCATGTGCACGGTTCATGTAAGGCAAGGGCCACCTGTCAGTTGTTTATGGTCTCAAGCCCCTGAGGAGAGGAGAAATGACAGGAGGGATCGCTACCCCTGGTGTCCTGGACAGGGTGTCAAGACAGCCTCATGTGAAAACACCTGTGGAACTGCACAAACATTATAAATTGTACCACTGGTGAGAACCTAGAAAGCGACTGTGGTTAATTCCTTCCTGACGGCATTGAGTCAGTGCCGCCTGCTTGTGTCAGAACTGCACAAAGGAGAGGGAATGGTAGCACAAACCGTAAAGATTTAGAAAATACTAAGAAATCTTCCTGTCAGATGCCTCCATCTATGGGCAATTATGATGACTTAAGTATTCGTGTGCCACATCAGTTAACTTGGATAAGCGGCGAGTTTCTGCCGCTCGTTGTGCAGGGGAAAACCCTCGGGGGAAAATCGGGGCAGCCTCCTGCCCTGAGCGCGGCTCTGCCGCCGGGGCTTCGGCTCAGAAACCCCATCACCCGTTACCCGCCGGCAGCCGCCTCTCGACGCTGCTCCGGCGGAAACCTCGAGGAGGGAAGCAGCGGCGGGCCTTGGGAGCGGGAGTTTGAACGGGCTCCCTCTTGTGCCCACCGCTCCCGACGGCTGTCCTAGCCCAGAGTCGCCTCGCTGCTGCTTTTGGCGCCCGCAGCGACGCACGCTGGAAGTACTCGGAGGAGGGGGCGTCCCTCGCCTCCAGCTGAAGTGCTGCGGTGCGAAGGCGAACCCCGCGGGTTGTCTCTCCCTCGGCACGGGAAGGGCTCAGCCCGCGTCCCGGGCGGCCGCCTCCCGCGCTGGCACGGTGGCGTCACGGGGGAGGTGGCGACGCCGGCCCGTTCACTCCCTGCCCGGCGCGAAGTCGCTGTGCCATGGCGACGCTGCCCCTGGCCGCGGCCCGCGGCAGGGCCCTGTGGCGGTACAGCCGCGGCGCGGCACCGGCGGCCGACGTGGGGGCTTACCCCCGTGCCGCCGAGGTGGGGCCGCCGCGGCCTTTGACCCTCGGCACTGCTGTCGCCGCCGTCCCTCGGCTGGGCCGGGCGGCCGGGCCCAGGTAAGGGTCTCCCTGCGCGGCCCGAGGAGAGGCCTCCGGAGGGAAGGTCGAGTGGGGAGCAGCGCTCTGTAGCCCCGGGGCTGCTCGCTCGTCCTTTGTCTCCTTGTCCGCGGGGGGTGGCTTGTTGTTTCCCTTGTAGTTCCCGTTGCAGCTCTGGGGAACCGCAGCAGCCCCCTTCACGGCCCTGGTTTGCAGTTGTGCGTTTGCCACAGCTCGGGGTGCTCCCTCGTGGCTGTGGTGGCCTCCCCGCCCTGCCCCTGGCCCTGTGGCAGGGGATGTCTTCGTAGAAGTCGTGTGCTTTTGTGAGACACAGGCCTTTCTGGGTTTACAAAGACCTAAACATAAGGTGCTGCTTTGTGCCTGGGTGGTGGGGCTTTACCTTGGGGATGTGCTTCAGCTGGGAGGACGCAGTGTCCATAAGCAGTAGCCCTTCTGCCTGGCCTGGTGCCTGATGTGATGTCCAGCGTAGTTATGCTTTTGTAGTAACCGTGAGGATTTCTTTGTGGAAGGCGTGATTAAGCTTAATCCTTACAGGTTCAGCTTCCAAAAATGTGAAGTGCCAATCTTAGAAGTAATGTTGAGGAAGCAGGATTTTCTGCTAACTCATTTCTACACCCTTGGGTTTCACAGCTGTGTTGTTCCATGCCTCCCCCCCCCTTTTTTTTTTTTTGGCTTGTAAATGGGATTGGCAATATTCTCTTTTTAAGAGACTTTGAAATCTGAGGGGGGAAGAAACCTGACAACCAGATGTTAACACTGCAATTTATTTTTATTCCCACATATGTTTTACCATTTGCAGAAGGAGACAGCTTTTGTCATCACTTAACATTTTCTGTATGTTCCTTGAAATAGATTTGTTCCCTGGCCAGCAAAAAACCAAGAGTCCCGTTGCAAGTCCTACAGGGCATGAAAGAGAAAATAATACAAAATGACTCCCACAAACGGAAAGCTGATGGAATGGAAATGGAGGTGCTTGTGTCTCAAAGGCAGAGCATCTCGGTTGGGACCAGAAGCCTCTGAAGAGGGGGTAACAGCTGCCATGGATTTTTCCCTTCGGCATGCAGGGTTTGTCCATGTGGTCTGGAAGTGTTTTGTTAGTAATAATTTCAAATCTTACCACACGCCATCCTTAAAAAACAGCCAGTGCAATGGACTTGCTCCTGTGTCTTCAGACCTTGAGAATGTTTTCTTTTTATTTGGAAGATGTAGCAATTAAGTGGGTTTTTTAAAAAGGAAGCTTACAAACTATCCGTCTGTTAAAAGTAGAAGTTCTCAAGGCGTGCATAGGCAACATTTCTTGTACTTCAGGAATTCATTCCTGGGGTGAAGAAGAAGGGGATGCGAGGAGAGGTTTAAAGGAGAGCAACAGAATGAGTACAGGTTATGTACTGGGTAAAGTGTCTGGCAAAATCCAGGATGCAGCTCCCGATCTGAATTGCTCCTGTGCCTGGTGCCTGTGTAAGCATGTCACTCTGGGGTATGCCCAAAGTGGGTATCCTTTTGCTTTCAGCATAGATGCAGGGCAGAATAGCCTGGGACGTGCTAAGCAGAAAGATCCTGAAGTAGCCATTCTGCTGCTGTTGAACAGGCCTGTGTTTTTCAAAACCAGTGTGTTACAACCTTATCTCATAATCTAATGGAACTTCTGGAGAATAAAACATTTGCTTGACCTTCAAGGCGTATTTGATACACAATTCCTGTTTTTGTGGTTGTTAATTTTGTTAGTCTATCGCAGATTGGTGATATTGACTTGCTGCAGGGGCCTGTCTGGAGCTTGGTTATGGTGGCCTCAGTGGGGTAACTGTAAGGGCAATCTCTGTCGGATTGAAACTGGTTTTGTGGTGCAGCACTATTCCATTCTGAATGCTGTGAGCAATTAATCCTAGGAGAGACACCTAGGAGTTTAAATCTGGCATCTTTTTGATGTCAGGTACTCAATTTGGTGATAATTCTTCAAATGTGTGAACTGATAACAGTGAGTTATCATGCACTGTATTCCCTGAATCTCAGCTGGGATGAGGTGTCTCGGTCTGCACAGTGGGCATATTTCTTCATTTTGTGATGATGTGACTCCTACCAGCTTTCTCTTTTTAGAACTAGCTCAAGAAGCTTTGCTGCCAGGCCTGGGGAATGTTCTGAAGCTGTAACTGCTGCAATGAAAAGCCTGTATTTGATGCCTTCCACAGAACCACAACCTAGTTTGTGCATTGAGAGGTGAGTGTGCCTTTAGTGTAGGAGTGAGCATGCACACCATTAAGCCATCTTTTGGCTGCTTCCAGTTATGATGTTCATGCTGTGGAGATTTCTGTGCCAGATAGAATTCTGAGTTGCAAATCTTTGCTTTCCTACTCTGTTGACCTTGCAATGTTTTCCAGCAGGGTTTTCCCTCCTTATTGAAGCTCATCTGAAGCATGGGAGTTTTCTGAGTCATACGAAGCCTTCAGCAACTCCTTTGCAAATCAGGAGCTGTCGTGTTCCTTGAGAATATGAATTGCTGCTGTATTACTTCAGTGAAAAGCAGTTTGGAATTAAACTCCTGATGTTTCTCTCGATGCTCTTTTCTTTGTCTGGAGAGGCTTGGGATGGTTGAATGGGGTGAGGGGGGAAGGAATAAAGTGGCTGCTGCATATTTGCTGCAAAGTAAATGCTTCCCTCCCTGTTGACAGTTTCAATATACTTGTTTTGAAAATCTGTTTGGCTTCCACATAAAGACAGGTAAGAAGATGTTTTATGAAAGGTGAATTGATTTTCTTGGTCTTGTACATTTTGCAGCTTCCTGTGTAGTTCTTTGTTTTCCACTGGAAGGACACTTGAGTTTATGGTGTTAATTTGGTGTGAAAGATGAGGAAAAACAGGAAAAACCTTCCTATCAGCTTTCTTCAAAGACAAAGAGTGGTTGTAAAAACTGCTGTTGAGAATTCTAGATCAACCCTCTTACTTGAGGTAATTTTCAGCTTTTGGAAGGATCATTTGTAAATTACCTGTGGAACCAATGCACCAATTCCTTTGGGCTTAGCCTGTGAGTTATTTCCTATAACTGCAAGTTTTGGCCTAGTCGCCTCTCAGGTAACGCAACTGGGATTCTGAGTTTGAATTGAAACCTTGGAGTGTTAGCATTATTATCATTCTATGCTTGAAAGCTCTGTGCTTCTGGAATCAAATATAAACTAGCAAATGTAACTGACGGGGTAGTAAACTCACAAGAGACACAACTGAGGTGTTGGCTTTTACAGCAGCTGGTGTTTTCAGTGATGGTTTTGATGTTACCATACCATAATGCTCAAAAAAGTTAAGAGTATAAAATACGTCTTTTTAAATCCCTGTGCAGTTACTACATATTACTTGAAGGGTCCGAGGTTTCTGTCTGTTAATAGAGAAATCTCGGTGCCTTGTCTCCAGGGTATGTTGTGGTGTTTGTACTTAGGCTGGCAACTGCATTTCAGGCAGCCTTTTGGATTCACAGAAACATGAATGTTCTCAAGATGCCACTCAGCTCTTATTCTGAAGTTCACGTGTCTCTGTTGCCATAAATGAAAACCCTCTGGGACCCCTGAGCACAGGTGGCTTGTAGATTTGTTTCAGTTAGAATGTGGTCCCACTGACCAGGACATTTGTCTCCTGGTCCATACTGAGACCTGACACCATGGTCAGGAGCAGTTCTGACAAATGCTGTCACTTGTGGACCAAGTATTAAACTCGTGGTGCAAGCAGGGAGAAACTGAAGTTCAATGAAATTGTTTCATTTCAAACTGGGTTAGAGGGTTTGGGTTTTTTTCCTGCTCTAGTTCTAGGTGTCCTTGCTTGCTGCAAGGAGGTTGACTAGATGACCTTTAAAGGTCCCTTATAACCTAGTGCTTTCTGTGATTCTATTCTATGATTCTGGAGTTAATGAAGTTTAACAAAATGCAAGCCTATAACGTTTCCCATAATTGTGCTGTGGTGCTTGAATAGGTTGTGTTGAATAGTTGTAAGCAAGTATTTGAGACCAATCCGAACCCAAACGTTTCCATGAACTCTTCAGGTGAGTTTTGATTTGTGTGTTTAGAAGGTGGTAGTTTCCACATCTTTTGTTTTGCTCTGCTTTGAATGAAAATTCTTTCCCATTGTCATTTCTGGAGTTTACAGCCAAGTCTGATAGTGTTTCTCTTGTTTTCCAGTATGCCACCAGAAATGCTGATAAAAATACTCACCTCTTTGGATGCTGGGTCCCTGTTGTGTGTTGGTTGTGTGAATAGGAACTTCTCTCATCTGGCCAACGACAAGTAAGGACGAGGGAAGCACAAGTACTAGTCGTAGTTGTGGTGGAATTGAGCTTACCGGAGTTGTAAGTCTGTCTAATTGAGTTTGGCTGATGCTGGAGCACTGATGGACGTATCTGCTCTTGTCAGGTACTGTGCTGAAAAGGTGCTGCAGAGCTCACAGCACCACGTGTTGTGTGGCATTCTGGCTGTGCAAGCCCTGCCAAGGTCCGTGGGGGTCACGAGGCAGAAACGAAATCCGGTGTTTTGTCATGTTGCTCTTAGCATTTCTTTTGCCCTCAGATTTGCATGTATGTGTTTGTGTTTGCATCCAGATGCACCTGTACAGGCTTTTTTGTTCAGGCTCTCCTTAGTTGTGTGTAGTCAGAAGAATTGTTACAGTTTTTATAATTTTGAAATCCTGCTTATTTAGCTCTTTAATCTCTTTTTTTTTGTTTGGTAGAGAGTTGCATTTGGTCAAGTGATCCATTAGTAGGTTTTATCTGTTGTTCTTCCTGTCAAATCTTGGTGACTTCTAAATGAAAACAGAAGAGACAGTTAAATACTGACAGAGTTTTTTGTAAGTGATGGCTTCTACAGAGCTCATAAATTGCTCCTACTAGTATCACGACAACTTTGTGAAAGGATGAAGAAAAGAGAACCTGGGTTGTAGGTGATAAGTATGACACCTGGGCATAACTTTTTTCCTAGGATTCTGGTGCATTAGTGGTATTTAAATGTGAAAATCTCTTTCTGTGTAGGAAGTTGCTGCATCTGGTATTCATCCATTTCTCCCTTGTCTAGGAAAACTTGTGCAGTGAATTGGCTGCCACTGGCATTGATACCTTTAGAACTGGTGAATTCAGAAGGAAGTCCGTAATCCAGATTTATTTGTTGAGGCTGCCAGCAGATGCATATAGGTGCAGAGTTGTCAGAAATGATATATCTTAATAAGCGTTTTCCACTTGAGGATAGGAAGGTGGGATGAAATCATTGTGGCTGTTCCAGGGAAGCTGATTCGTCTGTCTCCACCCCAACGATGTCTTCTTCCATTTTCTAATCCAGAGAGAGATAACTGTATGTGCACACATGGGATTTGAGGAGATACTTTCCCTTATCTAGGAGGCTGACTAGTTCCTTGGGACCAGGTCATTTCTTCCTGCTGCATTTCCATGGACCTTCTTAAGGGCCTGAACCTTTTGGTGAATTAACAGAAGTTTTAACTGAAGTCCCTGTGTGTCTCTGAGACAAACCTGATCTTGGCTTTTCGGCAGACTGTGTTTTTGAGGATATTTCTGCTGCCCTGGGTGTAAGGGAGGCTGTCCTGGATGCAGCAGAATCATCAGTGTTTCATTGGGATCCATCTGTGCTGCCTAATGCTGTGCTTTGTCTGTGGGGTCTTCAGATAATGCATGTGCTTGAACAGTTCCTTGGCACTGATGAAGGACGGGAAATGTTGCTGACCTGAGTTTGTGGACCCTGCTGCCCTAGCATGTGGCCTTCCTCTCATGCAGCCTGAGAAGCTCAGATAGATGGTCTGTCCGGAAGCGTGAGGAGTTTGATCACCAGCACCAAGTGCTCATGAAAGTGGGAAGGAGAAACCAGAGCACAGGGAAAGATCTGTTGGCCTTGCCCAGATCTTTTTGCCATTGTGCCTAAGTGACGACTGACAGCGGTGCATCTGTGTGTCTGGCCTTTGAGTTAGCATATAGGTGCAGAGTTGTCAGAAATGACAACTGGTGTGGGTGGGGCAGGCTTTTCTGTTTGTTTTTGTCAAAATCTTCTTCAGTGTAAGGGGTAGTCTGTGAAAGAAGTAGCAGCATAAGAGGAAGGAAGGCTTTTGAAAACCAGATACAGTACTGGTGTATTGAGAGGCAGAAGACAGTGGGAAGTTCCCAATATCTAACGATCCTACTTTGTAGAGCACTACTCACTGGCATGTTGTAAGAGTTAACTGAATAACTTACCTGTTCTGTGTAGGGGTTGTTTTGGGGTTTTTTTGGGGGTTGTTTTTTTTTCCTCTGTGATAGAGCAGAAAGTCATAAATGCATCATTTGGCAAGTCTAATGCAGAACAAGAAATGTATTCAGGGATTCCATCTTCTTTGAGATAATGTAATAAACCCATAAAAAATACTGACCTCTACCATGTCTTGGTTCCTCAGCCTTCATGTTTGCACCTGGGAAACCAACCTGATAGGACCTGTTGGGAGGTTGGTTTTCCTCCCTGATGGAGGAAACGTGCACAAGAATGACTTTGGATTTTCTTGACTAGCACCTGGGAGGCTAGAGCTCTGGGCTTCTATACACTTGGATTTAGGTCCCAACCAGTCTGCAGATACTCGGGGGCTTTATGTTGCTCAGTGATAGCTGAGAGCCGCGTATAAGAATAATGAGGGAACTCTTCTTGAAATGTCCGTGGTTTTCCTCTTTATTCTGTTTTTATTTTCAGTGAAATCTGGCTGGAAATTTATTCCAGTTGTTTTCAAGCAGAAAGGACACTTTGGACAATGAAATCTGAACAAACAGAAACCGTTTCCTTGGACCGTGCTGCTCACCATGATAGAAAGCCTGGGTACTGGAAGAAAGAATACATCTTGAAACAAATAGCTGCTGTCAAAGCTAGAGTAATGTGACTTGTTAAACCTGTAGATGTTTATACAGGTCTTCCATGTGAAAACAGAGAAGCTATGAGGTAAGCAATGCCTTGTCACAGAAGACATTTACAGAAGAACAATGCAGAGACTACTAATGGCTTTGGAAATGCTGGGTGGGGGTGAGGTGGAAATAGGGCTGTAAAATGTGTATCAGAATGGGAAGATAGAGTGATAGTCTATAAATGAGATAGCCTGAGAAAGATAAGTAGCAGTCAGTAGAAATCTAAAAACTCTGTTGAAAACGTTGTTTAAGTTTTGTCCTTTTCAGAATTGCTTTTTTAAACACCCTCCTTCCCTCTCAATTCCTAAATAAGAGAGCCTCTGGCTTGAGTTGGGTAATTGTTCTAAAGGACAAAAATGGAAAGGAGCATGTAATGGAGAAGGCCAAACTGTCATTTAAGGACACATCTGTTACTATACTTTGGAACAGTGCAAGTTGGCCATGCCTAGACATCCTGTCAACCCTAAAACTATTTGGAGTTATGCCATGGCTTCCTGACCAAAGCAAAGCTCCCAGCAAGAATGGGTAAGTTTTAACCTAGGCTTTTTGAGGGTTTGTTTTTAATGGAACCATTGATAATGTGTCTGTAAGAGCTATCTGACCTAGGTTTGACTTAACAAGATAATTCTTTCTTAGAAATCCTCTCTGTAGCATTTCTTCCAAAGCCTGTGTCCTTCTCTTCATTGGTGGAGCTTTTCAGCAAGAGATAGATATCATCCAGCAAGCTATGGCATTAATTCATAGGTCAATGCAGCTACTGGCATGCTAAAGCCT
This sequence comes from Hypotaenidia okinawae, assembly GCA_027925045.1. Classification (NCBI taxonomy): domain Eukaryota; kingdom Metazoa; phylum Chordata; class Aves; order Gruiformes; family Rallidae; genus Hypotaenidia; species Hypotaenidia okinawae. The sequence goes on from BSDF01000138.1 coordinate 16,968, forward strand.
ACAAGATGCAGGTTAATAGGTTCTGCCTTGCAAAGCTGAATCTGACATTGCAGATACAAATGAGCATGGAACAAACATGTAAATTAAGGAGACTTGAAAGCCAGACATTTAGACTGGGACAGTTCATAATGTTTATGTGGCAACAGTCAGGTCATTGATGTTTCTAACATGGGTTTTCTTTTTCTCTGGTAGGCGTGTATGTGAATTTAGGGAAGCTGGTGTTTGGCTGCATGTAGAATATAAGTACAGGCATAGAAATAAAAATAGCCCACAGCTGAATCTGGGCTCGGTGTTGTTCTGTAACTGAAGTTTGTACAGTATTTTTCTGGCATTCTGAGAAGTTTAAATTCAAACTGTCTATTTGAGGTATATATGTATGTATTTGTTGGTTACTATCAAGGAGTTTTCCACATGTCTGTGTGGTTTTAGTATGTGCAGAAAGAGAACCCTTTTGTATAAAGCCAACTGAACAGCGCAGGCTACGAGTCCTGCAGTCAAATTATGCGGGGGGTGTAGTTGTTCCTACCAAGATGATGATTCATGCATAGAAACTAATAAAACTTTCAGGCATTGAGTGTATTTATTTCACAGAATTGTAAGCTTTTAGAGCTTCTGAATGCTCATAAAGGTAACGATTTCACAGTGATTCCCATCAGAATGTTACTCAGAATGTTAAGACTATGAGGAGCTGGTGCAGGGACTTGGGGGAAAATCCTCGTGTTTATAGCAGCCCGACTGACTTAAAGATGGAAGGGGTTGGTGTCCTGTCCCAGCCCTAAATCTTACAGTTCAAGGTGATGTGGTGGAGTTCATGTTGGTTGCTGTCTTCCTGGCAGCATCTAGTGGCAAGCAATACTACTGGGATACTCCTGGGAAGTCTAGGACCAGTTCTGAATACAGTGAGAGCCTACATCTGCAGAGCATTGCAGAGGCATCATTTGTCCATTCGGAATAGGTAACGCAGCCTCCAGTCTCTGCTCTATTTCATACGTCATTAGCCAGTAGGGACACCTGTGAAGTGTGAAGTTTAGTTAAAGGGTGTTACAGAGCTAAATAGCTTTAATGACAGGCAAAATCTGTAAACAATTTTCCCCCAAGAGAAATACTCATCTAACAGCAGCTTTTGGTTTATTATGTGTACAGTTTGATGTTTTCCTTGGAATTTTGGTTCTGTAGAGGAAGAAGGTACCTTTTTGGTAGCTTGCTTGATATGGGTAAATATTCAGTGATTCCATCTAGTGACCACATGGTATTAGAAAGAAAGCAATTCTGTAACTGTTTTGAAGTATTGGGCAAGCATGGAAGTTTTTCCTCATCTGAGTAGTATTCTGGGCCATCTCACAGTGGCTTCTTACCCGCTGGTATGCTCTGTTTGTTCAGAAGTAAAGTTGTGTATGCTGAATACTTTCCAAACAATTTTCATCCTGTGCTGTTTGTCAGACTTCACCCTAATTTCATTTTGAGCTCTGAACTTGTACATAAACAGGAAGACATAGTCTTGTTGCTATGTTTTGTATGTTTTCTTCACAGACCTCGTCGACGTTCCTTCATTGCTGAATACAGTCTTGCTCACCTGACTGAAAGGAGCGCAGCGCTTGGTGCTGACCAGCTGGTCCAACTCTTTGGTTTGAATCCAGGACTCTTAGTAGGACTTTGGAAGGTAAGATAGCAGTTAGTTTCAATAATTTCTTATGATTTGAAGAAACATATTGGTTTGCCTTGTCATTTGGGATTTGGATTTTTGTGTGAGGTAGGTTTTGCAAATACAGGTAGGGACAGCTGGTTGATGATTTATTGCATTCTAAAGACTTGTCATAGGAGTGTCCTTTTAAAAAAAGCCAACCACCTCTACTTGAAAAGAACAGTTATGTATTGTAGCATATTAGTGTGGTGGTTTGACTCTGCGAGCTGCTTTTTGCGGAAGCCGCCCCTGCAGCCCCCTGCCTCCTCCACCAGAACCCTGCCATGCAAAACCACAAGTAGATAATGTACTGTTCATTTGTATTTACTTTGCAGTCTTCACATGCCAAACTTTGATACCCTAAAGGCATTTTAAAGAGAACAGTTTGTGGAGAGATGTGTTTCTTCCCTGTCCCCAGCACTCAGAGGGATGAATTCCCACAAAGCAACTTTGCTAGTTGTTTACTTTAACCTACATCACCGTATAGTCATATCCTGCTCCAGCAGCAGGAACGGTGTAAAATGTGCCTGTTTGGGGATATTCAGTTCTTGGTATTGTGTCTGAGTTGAAGAGTCTCTGTAGGGTGTGTGTAGAGGGGGATGTCTTTGGAGAGCAGTGCAGAACATCTAAAGTAGACATCTGCTCCAGAGAACTAGAGGGAATACACCGGGACCTCAGTGTCTGCCTAAAGTTGTGTAGTTAGGTGCTATGAAAGCCCTATCTCAGGGGTTCTGCTCTTGGACTGAACTCAGAGGTTGGCAGCAATTTCTTCCCCCCTGCCATGGTATTGAGGTAAACTTCATATTATTCAGGAGTGGCAAGGAACTTTCCTCAGGGAGCCTGTTGCTCTAAACTGTCTCAGTTTCAGCTGGGAACTCTTGCTACCTCCAATGTGCACAATCCCTGGAGGAACTGTTTCAAACCACAGAAGGAATCTATGTTTCACTCTTCTTTAAAGGTGTCCTGTTCCTAGGAAACTTGAGACTGGCTGACCTGAGGGAACCTCTTATGGGTTGACTTTGTATCTTGAGAAATTTGATAGATTTGTGTCCCTGTGGTCTTGCTAGCATGTTACCCCTTGCCTGTTGCTTTTCACACCTGGACATGGTTCTATCATAATTCAGTTCCACACAGTTGTTAAGCATCGGGCCTCTCCCCTCAGTATATGTTTTCCTGCTTACTCTCCCAAACAGCTGTTCTTACTCTCTTTGTGGGCAGAGTAGCAGAAGGCACTTTAGCTGTAGATGGGTGTAATAATCCTCAATGCCACACATCTTGGGTTTTCACCTGTAGCTTAGCTGTGTAATGGGAAGCGCTGATGCTGGTGGTTTTGGCAGTCGAGGACAGGTTATGTGGGCCTTTGGGTAGACCCAGATTGAGAGGCTGTGTCATTGATAAATCTCTGTCATTGTGTGTTGTATAGCCATAATTTTGTACTGCAGAAGTACTGGAGTAGCTGGAAAAAAACCCCAACCCAAAAAGGCAGGTTTGAATAGGGGATGCCATTTTCTCTTTGGCAACCCTGAGGTGCCCACTTCTCAGGACAGGAAGAGATGCTGGCAGTGAATAATTTTGCCACTGTTATGTGTTTGCCACTACATATATAGGAGTTAAAAATCCAATTTGAATTTTTTTTGTTTTTTTAAGAAGAGCTGCAATCTTAGCATTCTGTGTTCTGGAAGGGAATAGATACCTTTGGGTCTGTTTAGCTCTCCCATTGAGCCCTGAAGTTTTCTTTGAGCTCTGTAGGCCTGTAGAAGGTATGTCTTACTGTTTTCCCAGGAGCTCATAATCTGGTGAAGACATCTGGGTTTTTACATTGAAACTCACTATTTCTGTTGAATAGCTCTATATTGCTCACTGATCTTAGCCCTCTTTGCAAATAGCTCCTTACCTAGGAAAATCAGCTGGGTGCTTAGATAGTTTGTACCAAGGCCTGTTTGCAGTGGTGAGTAGAAGCTGGAGAAGTGCAGTTGATGGATTGCTGCTGCTAACTTTTGCCCTGGCATAGCTTTCTCCATAACACAGAAACGCTGGGATCTCTTATGCATATTCTGTACTCTTGTGAAAAGACAGTCGTGGTTCTAGGAGTCTGAAGTGTTAAAGCAAGCCATTATTAACACTGCTACAGTAACTGGCAGAGTAATATGCAGCAGCATTTATCTATGAATTTTAATGCTCAGGAAGCCCTTGTGGAGAAGAAGTCTTTGCAGATGAAAATACATCTACTTGAATTAACTTTTCAGGAGAAAAATGGAATTGCTTTTGTTATGGTGAGTCTTCATTATCATCAACTTGTTGAGAGAAGTGCTTTGGGTTCTGCTACTGTGTAAGTATTGGTTTCTCCTTTGTGGGCAATGAAGATCACCTTTTGACTAAAGCTTTGAGTTTTACAGTTCAAGTTGGCTGCTGTTAAGAGGTTTATATTTAGGCAGTAATTAACCATTCTAGTTTATTCCAGACCACAGTTATGGTAACTACATGCAAAGCTGTAGAAGTATTTCCATACTAAAATGTTGCCATTGTTATGCTGTTAAGGAGATAATTCAGTCACACAAGTGTATTAGTACTTGCTGTATTGAGAAAGTTAGAAATACACTGCCCATGCTTTCTCCCCTTTCACAAGGAACCGTTTTATTCCTTTTTCCTATCTGAAAGACCCAGAGAAGAGGAGGGCATGTTAGGAAGTAGGAAAATAATCTTTAGCTGTGTAAGAGGGGAGAAAAAACCCCAGTAAACTGTTAAGATTCCTGCATTTATCTTTCAGTGCCACTGAAAAACTAGCTGGATTTCCTATGAGGTCTTTGGGTATATGTATTTATTGCAGCGTATAATACCTGTTTATACACTGTTTAAAAAGATGGATTCTTTTTAGCTTTAGATGATGATTTTTGAGACTTATGCCCTGCCCACCCCCTTAGCTTTCTGCTAAGATACTGTTGTATCTATTGGTTGTTTTGTGTTCCTGCTTTTCACACAGAAAGTAAGACCTAATACCATTTCCCTTTCTTCTAAATCGGATCCTGTGTAGGAGCTGCTCAGTTAGCTCTGGGATTTAGGCTCTTCTGGTCATTTGTGTGCAGCAGTTTCACTTTTAGGTCAGGCACAGCCAAAATTACTCAGTAAATGCTCTTCTAGGGTCATCTGCAGTAGTTGGCTTTTAGATTTGTAGTTCAACTGATGCTTGCTCTTTTATAAGTTGACTGCCATAGTTTCTGCCTTTGGCTAGACTGGACAGCTGATTGGAAGTATCAGACACTCTGTTAGACAGCTTGAAAGAAGCATGATAAACCAAAGATGTTTGATTTTTCAAAAGCAGCCATAAAGAAGGTTATTGTCATCTAATAATGTTGTCTTTTCCACTCTTAATTTCTCCTAAGATGACAGTCTCAGTGTAGAGCAATTTACAATATCTCTTTCTAGGAAGGAATTTCCCCTTGCTTAATTCTAGTATTGTTGTTTTTTTAAGTCAATGTGCCCTTCCACCCAATCAACCTATACTGGGTGATGTTGACCGAGAATATGGGCAGCATGACTACCCTCTGCGTCTTGATATGCATGGTGGCAACTGCACCTCCCTGTGTGCAACGTTCAAGAACTTCTCCTACAGGAAAGGTAGAGTTGACACAGCAGTAATGTCTGTTTTGAAATGATCCCTGCTGTTACATTTTGCCTCTTCTCTCCAATATCTCTGATTTACGGGGAGAAACTGAAATGGATGTTGCAGAGTAAGCTGTGCAGCTGGCCAGGTGTGATGTCTTGATATCTGCGTGGTGAGCTGTGTGATGCTGTAAGATTGTGCTAGGTGAAGTCTGCCTGCTTCTACATTGAGAGAGTGTCAGGCCTGAGAGAGAAGTTCTGCAGGTTGTCAGGAGGTTTTCATTTGCTTCAGTGCTGAGTCACTGATGAAGTGGCACCAGTTTTGGGGCAGGTTGATGTTCCTTCCACTTGTATTCTATGGAATCATAGAATCCTCTGGGTTGGATGGGACCCCAAGGATCATACAGTTCCAAGCCCCTGCCACAGGCAGGGCCCTCAACCTCCAGGCCTGGATCTACACAAGGTTGCCCAGGGCCCCATCCAACCTGGCCTTGAACACCTCCAGGGACAGGGCACCCACCCCCTCTCTGGGCAGCCTGTTCCAGCCCCTCACCACTCTAGCACTCTAATCATCTCCTCTGGCCCTCCTCTGAATCCTCTCCAACAGTTCTGCATCTTTGGATGTGGAGAGTGAGTTTGTCCTTCTGTATTTTAGAGACATGTTTCTGTAGAAGTCTTGTGAAGGATACTTTAGGTGCACTGACAGATATATAGCTTTTATTTAGGTCAACTTAGGGTTGCCTGTTCTGCCACCTTTTCACTCGGGAATGAAAAAATCAGTAATTGTTTTTAACTGTACTCCTCTTTTCTTTTTTTTTGTCTTAGCCTTTCTTCTAATGCTGCATAATTACCCATCCTTGATCTTCATGTTCAGCCCAAATTAATAATTCTACCAGGGTTTTGCAAAATACACAGGTGATCTCTCTTTTGACTTCACTTCAACACAGCCCTGCCGACAGCTACACAGCTGTCTTTCTGTCAGCAGAGACATATTAAAATCAAAATTAAACACTGTAAATTAATTACTGCCTCCCACTATTTTTATGAGAGGTACTAATGAGCAGATTTCAGAAAATGGTATTTGTGATGAAGACAGTAGAGGGCACTGTTATCAGGCTTGAGTGTTTCACAGTGTTAGCACTTTTTCTCTTTTAAAATTTGTATTTGATGACTCCAAGAACTGTCATTTAGCCTGTAGGCTTGTGCACAGTGTGTTGTAGTCCTTGGAATTTGAAACACGTATGTTTTCAGATTCCCAAAAAGCTCCAAGCTTGAAAGAGAGGAATACTTAGAAGGGTAAAATCTGAGTGAAATTCTGTCCACACACCAATAGTAGTCTCTCCCGAGGTGGTGTACAATGCAGAAGTCCTCGTTATCCACCTCCCACCTCCCCTCCCCAACCCGAGGGTTGGTGAATGAGGTCAATGTCATGTTTTGTTTTTTAAAATGAAATTTGTTATGCTCCTAGCAATACAGCGGTACCAGAGAAAGCAATATGTGGCATACTTCTCTTTGTTGGTATCACATGGTGCTGAGAAGCTACTTCTGTTCAAGATGAAGCTAATGGTTATGCAAATTGTAGGAAATGTCCAGAAGCTGTGGTCGTGGTGCCATCTCACTGTGATTGTTAGAGAATCTGTGGTATGACCATGAGTGTTTTCTGAACTGTTTTGGTTTTGTGGCCTTGAGCTGTGTGATAGCCACTGGATTCTGCTCACACAGGACATCACCCAGCTGCATGGTTCTGCAGGCAGTAAGCTCATTTGTTATCTAGTCCCTTCATGTCCTTGCACAGCAATTCCTTGTGGAAAATGCTTGATTTGCTCCGTACTTTCTCATTTAAAAAAAGAATGATGTGGTGAGGCAGCTTGTGGCTGTCTGCTGTCACATCCCTTCACAGCCATTTGCTGTCCGTGGTGCTCTTTCTGGTAAACACGGTGTTTCTGAGGGTGGCCAGCAGTGTAGGTTTGTCCAGGCTGGTTGTATTTGATGGCTTATGTTTTGTTTCTTGTCTCTCTTCTAATGATGCTCTTGGTCCCTTTCTGTGGGAGGGCTCTGCAGCATGGAGGTCTGTGACATAGTGAGAAGTCTGTCTATTTCTTAGAATTCCTCACCCAATCCAGATCTGTTTTGAATTAGGGATGTGACGTGCCAGTGGCAGTTCCCCCAACCTGAGACACAGATCAGTTGTCAGCTATTATCCTGGGCTTTGACTTATTTGTTCCTGTTAGGAAGTTGTTGACACTCCCAGGCGACCAGGGAAGGCTCATTTGCTGTTCTGCAGAATACCTGAATCATTTGTTCATGTTTAGTTTTGGGTTTGTCTGCTTTTTGTTAGTGTTCAGGAGTGTTGCCCTTCACTGTGCTGCTCTGTTTGCAGTTCTTTCTGCAAAGTTCTTGGCATTAAAAAAGTTGTGTCATTGAACCAAGTGGATGGAGTATATACAGCTTCAGACTGGGTTGGGTTTTTTTGTTATGAATGCTTGCACCACAGTGAGTAGCTGTTTTGCCACCCTGTTTTGGCTCTTTGGAGGTTTGTCTGCATGATATATGTTCTCTATATTGGTATGCCCTTTATTTTGAAATACTTGTTTCCTATGATCTGTACTGATTAAAGGGCTGCTTTGCTGCTGTACATTTCTTGCATAAACTCTGAGCTGTAAATATTATAAGGGACAATGAAATGAATTCTAGATGAGGCTGAAGAAAGCCCTGTCCCAGTTGCTTCCTCCATGTTTCCCATAGTATGCTTAACGTAGCTTGCTCTGCCCTTTCCTTTCCTTTTTCCTCTTTGATGGGGATGAAGAAGGGGAGATTGCAGAGCGCTTCAGCTTCATGCTGCCTTGTAGGCATACTTTTTCTTTCTTCTGGATATGAGGATTGCAATGGAGCTTCTATAATAATTAAAAAAAGAAGTTACAACTCTTGAGTTAACTTAGCCATGAAGAATTAGCCTTCAGATTCCTTATCTGTGTCGCCTCTTTCCATTCTGGCTTAAAGTCCCACCTTAGCTAAGTGACCCAGCTAGCCGTGCAGGGGTTTGTGTTATTAATGTCACGCAGTGGTAGTGATGTCCTGGGCTTCATTATTTTATTAGTAGTCTGCTTTTTTCAATCTCTTTGTATTTCATGACAATTTTTGCTTGTTTTGAATGAATGGTAGGAAGAGTGGCTTCATTTAAATCTGAACTACAGATACCAGTCCTTTGGAAGAGATGCTTGTTGGCTGATGTTGTTTCAAGTCTCTTGTATTAAAGCTCAACTTTAAATGCCCGTTTTCAGTGTTCACTCAGTAAAGCTTGACTATAAAATATTTTTCTCTTAGCTGAACTAATGGAATTGCATTTAATTTCCTGAGGTTTTGAGCTGAACCATTTGGGTGGTAGGGATCAACTTCATGACCTTTTTTTTGGTACTTTGAGATGGCTGCTGAAAGTGAATTCTGCTTACATTTCCCTCACTGAGTTCTCTGGGACTTCACTGCAAGGACAGTGGGTATCACTGTCTGGAGTCATGCATTTTCCTTCAGCCATCCAAAATATTTCCTGGGCATCGTCATGCTGGTGCCACTGTATTAACCCTCCTATTCCAGACAGTGCCTGTACTGACAGAGAACAGAAGCAGCAGTTTTTCCATGTCTTGTGCTGCTTTCTCCACACAGTAAGTCTTCTTGGTGAGCCATGTCTTTCCAGCATTGGTTTGTGGCCAGGTGTCTCTTGGGAGTTGCTTGGTCCCGTAGTACCAATTCAGCAGAGCTGATGTGGGAACCTGTGGGCTCTTTCTCACTTTGCCTCCAGCTGTCTGCCTTAAGCAGACACCAGGCAGAGGGTTTGGCTGCTCCTTCACACAGACTTTAGCTTCCCAACTCAGAGCCAGCTTTTCTGATACTCCTTTGCTCTTCAGCCTCAAGCTGCTGCTTGTGCTTGACTGAAGGAGAACCACAGGCAAAACACTTCCCTCTCTTTTTTCCCTTTTGCAACTTGCATCTTAAAGCTCTGCAAGCCCCTCTCACTTCTCATCCACTATCCAGGGCCTGCCACTGGATGCTAACAAGCAGTATTTATTCCTTCTCTTTTCTCCTGTCTGTCTCCTGCAAGTGCCAGATACTTCTTTTTCTTTGCTGTCTCTAGTGCTGCCGTTTGCTCTTTTCAGTGAGTGTCTCCTGGTCAGTTTGTTTAAGTGATGTCCTCCTAAGAAGTCTGCTCGTGTCGTGATGTGATGCTTTTTCTTTTTCTCAGCCAGAGATCTTGTTTGTTATGACATGCCTCAAATGATAACTAGAATGTTGGACTCCCTGGTTAACTTTCCCCCTCCAATAACAAGGGAAAAAAGAGCAGTTTCAGAAAGACTGATCTCTTCTGGGGGAAGAGGAAGACTTACCACAGAAATATGTGTAGTAATAAAAAAAAATCACAAAGAAATCTTAGTAATTCAGTCAAAAAAAAAAGAAAAAAAAGGAAGTAAACCTGTGGAAAGGTATTTAAGAAGTGAAAAAACCCATGATTTAAACACTGGATTCTCATCAAGGCATAACGCTTTTGAGTTTAATTGATGAAATCTCCTTTCCAGAGAAGACTGATACCCAGTTATTGTTCTACCCTGTTGTCTAGGGTTGAGTTACCAGGCAGAGCAGAGAGATTTCCAAAAAAATGGCTGGGGGCTGGGGAGCCTGTTGGGGGAGTATCTCCTAATTTATTTCATGTTGTACATGCTGAGCTTGACGTTTGGGGAGTGGGCAGTGATGGGGCACTGATGGCATGAAGTTGAAATACTGAATGTGGAATTTACTCCTTCCATTCCTTCCATCCTTGCATAATGCCTTTAGGTGACATTGTTTTTGAGCTGCTGCTTCTCCTGTGGATCACAGAATCAAAGCTCTAACCTGCAACTTAAATTCTCTATAATGTGCTTGATATCTAGCTGTTGGTGCATGTCAGGGCTCTTGATTGTTGAGTGGGAAGAATCTGAAGGCATGGAGAGAAGCAGAGAGAAGATTTCCAGTGTAGTTGGGCTTGGTTTGATTTGTAGTAGTGTAATGGCATCTTGTTAATATTTTCAGGTGACATGGAAGATGGCTATTTGAGGCTCACAGTTGTGACCTTGAAGGATAACAGAAAGCACTTGCCTGTTCCTGGGCCAGTTGGCTTATCCTGGGAAACAGATGTGTTTAAAGGCAGCGTAAAGGTCAGTCAGGAATACTTTTTGTTTCTTGAAATGCTTACCTCAAAACAGAATTATGCTTATGCATGCTAAATATGCCAAGTTTTTTTAAAAATGGTTTTATTTGTAGAAGCTTTCTGTAACTAGGAAAAACCTCACTTAGAATATTGCCAAAATGATGTGAATTTTGAGGAAAAAGTTTCATCCTTTCTGTCTTAACAATGGAGACTGATGGACTCCTTTGCAGGGGTGGTGACTGCAGTGCTTTTCACTCACCAAAGATGCTGTGAATGACCAGCGCTGCTTGGAAATGCTGGGCAAAAGATGTACTGTAGATGTGCAGTACATCTGGGGGGGGCTTGTTTGTTGGTTCTGTTGGATGGGATTTTTTCAGGCAATAAGTCTTGAACCTCTGGGGAAATCCTCTGTGGTTGTGTTGCAGCATGTATGCACAATGAAAGGGAGAAGCTGTTGGAGAATGGTAAAATGCTGATGGACACAAACTACAGCCCACACTCCTGCAGTCAGCACCTAGCTCTTCTCTCAGGTACATGAGGCTTCAGAAGGATTAGCTATTGTGTATTTTAGGGGAATTGTCAGTTGTTCTCCTGTAATTCCTAAAAGAATTATTTTAATAGAAGTTTGATAGTAGCCCTGTAGGTTTTGCATAGTGGTGGAGGCAGGTATTTTTAAATGCACTTCAGCTGTGTGAATGTGGTACCAAAATCCTGATAAATTAACTTAAGCACTACAGAAGAATGATCTGGTTCAAGCCTTGATTTTGATTTTTGGCACTTACTTTGAAAAAATTAAAAATGAGTGAAACTCATTTCTGTTAATTGCATGTAAGTGCAGAATGGAATTCTGTTTGGTAACGTAATATTTTGCTCATAGACATGGTTGTTTTATAGGTTACAGTGTCATCCAGCTTCCCTAGGCAATGACAAATACTTGTCTTAATTTTCTTATTAATCTACTAGTATCTGTTTACAAAAATGTGTTTACCAAAGGTAGATCCTGTCAAACCAACTTGATTGCCTTCTATGACAAGGTGACCTGCTTATTGGACGAGGGGAAGGCTGTGGATGTGGTCTACCTGGACTTCATTAAAGCCTTTGACATGGTTTCTCACAGCATTCTGATTGAGAAACTGGCTGCCACTGGGCTGGACAGGTGGACCCTCAGCTGGGTTAAAAACTAGTTGGATGGCTGGGCGCAAAGGGTGGTGGTAAATAGAGCCAAATCCAGCTGGGGGCCAGTCACAAATTCAAGTTAAGTTGTAGCTTGTCTAAGTTACTTGGTTTGAGGTTTGTCTTTTCCACGTAGCAGACCTATGAAAAGTGTATGTATCACATTGCCCCTTGTGTCTGTGCCACCTGCTCTGCATTGTTTGACTGAGATACAGCAATAGCAACAGAAATGTTAAAGCCAGGCAGCACAGTATGTAGCACAGTGAAAGGAAGCATTCCAGACTGATTTACTTTGACATGGAATGTGTGACATGGATTGGTTGATGCTTTTGGAGCACATGATATTCCTGGCAGTAATGCACATACACAGCAGAGTGAAGCGAATCTGATTCCTGTAGTGATTCAGAACTCATGAGAACAGGTAGCAGCTGATATTAACAATGACACACAACCCATGTGCTTTTATGGCACCTGTGAAACCCATCAGCTTGTAAGTGCCCAAGAACTGGCATCCTGACTTTAGCATTAGAAAAGGATGTCATTCAGTAGGGTGGTAATGAAATGCTTTCAAGACATTTAAAAAGGCAGAATTCTTCAGACCATAGAAAGATATATTAATACTACCTTTCTGGGAATGGAGGCTTCCATCCTTTCAAAAAGGGCTGCATGGCTTTCATTTATACCTGGCATGTAAGGGTACTTGCTGTGTGTGTACACTGCCTTGGGGGTGGTCTCTTGGAGTATGTTTGCAAACATTGCTGCATTCACACAAGTTTAGCATCAGTTTAAAGTTAGGTTTCTTTCTCCTGTTGAAAGCACTACCTTTATTTGAATGGTAAGGTAACTACTTACTGAGAAATACAGAAGGTAAAGGCTTCAAAGATGTTCAAGAAATAATATATCTACTTCCTGTGCCATGGCATAGGGAAATAATCTCTTCTGCTTGTTGCTTGTAGGACTGCTGTGTGATGGATGTTACTCTTTTGGATGAAAGTGGAAAGCCGTTCTGGTGTTTCAGTGCCCCAGTCTACATGGAACTGACTTCCCAGGCATCCAGCCTTTATGACTCCATGGGTCCTGTCTATACCACAGACTATGCAGATACAGAGGGTAAAATCTATGCTGAGTTGGTGTGGTTGGAAGAAACCAAGGAGTATTTTATAGTCAATTTGGTGCTTTATGTAAGCACCAGAAAGGTAAATAACTGGTATGGAACAAATTCCTGACTGACCTGGGTCACTAATTTTCTTGCTTTAAAAAAAATCCCAAAAGCAAAAAACACATTACCCTTTTGATATGTACAGGTGCTAGCAGTGAGCAAGACTGTTCCTGCAAGTTCTGTGCCTTTCAGTTGTTCAGTAACAACTGCAGTTGCATGATGTTTTTTCTTAACTGGCATTAGAGGGATTGAAGAGGCATGGTGATACAAATCAATGCTTTTCTTCCCTGTTGAACACTATGTGGTTAGTCTGTTACTGTTACTGTGTCTATTGAAATTACTTTTAAGAATATTTCTTTTTATGGATACTCGTTACTGGGGTTAATGAATTGCTGCTCACAAGAGCCATCCTGTGGAGATGCCTTATCTTACATCAGTGTCGTGGTTTCACCCCGTGGTTTCCCCCGGCTGTGGGCTGAGATCCACGCAGCTGCCTGCTTCCTAAAGGAAAAGAGCAGGGGAAGAGGGAAAAAGGGAGGAAACAAGGGAAGGGAAAAGGAAGGGGCAAATAACTCCAAAACCAAGAAACTGAGAGGCCCGTGGGTTGGGATAAGGAGAGTTTACTGAGAGAACAGAAAGATCAAATATACCAATATTAACAGGACTTTAGAGCAAAAGAATATGAAACTCTTGATCCCCAATGCAGTTTCTCCCCGACCCACACAACTCAGGCCGTACCACCCAGAGCTGTCCCGGAACCCGACCGTCCCCCCAAGCAGCACGCGTCCCGCCACCGCCCCTCTTCTTCCTCCCCTCAGCCCCCCGTTATCCTGGGCAGGACGTCATTGGCATGGAATACTCTCTTTGGCCCATCTGGGTCACCTGTCCTGGCTTCGCCCCTCCTTTCTCCTGAAGAGAGAAATAGGAAGAAGCTGAGAAAGTCCTTGACTGTCTGACTGCAACTAAGAACATCAGGGTGTTCTCAGCACTGCTTTCATTGTAACTCCCAAACACAGCATCCCATCAGCTGCTACAAATGGAGTTAACTCTATCCTGACTGAAACCAGGACAATAAGCAACACTGGCTTTGAGAACATTGACTTTTATGGCTAGCAGTAAAACAGCATGTGAGCTGTTCCCTTCAGATGTGTTAGTATGCTGTTGGTAAGTAACAGGTTTTAACAGGTTTTGTTAAATGCAGGAATAGGGTTGTTTTGCTTCCACAAAGTACTTCACTTAAAACCTCTGCTAGAATACCTTTAAAGAAATTAGGAGGGAGATCTATACTACAGAGAAGGGTTGTTTCTTAATGTAACTTTCAAAGATAATAAAGTTAAGGCTGGTAGAGTTCTAATTTGACTGTTATAACCTTGCCTACTGAAGAAATGGAAATGTTTCTGTGTTTGGTGGTTAGCCAGTGTGAAAAGCACCACCAGCTGCATTCTGCCTGCTTTCTTATTGGCTGCTGCTCATGGCTGGGATCCTTGAACTGATAGAAATGTTTTGACAAGTTGTGGTGGTTGAGCCCTGGCTAAAGGCCAGGCGCCCACCAAAATCAGTCTCTTACTCCCCTTCTTAGTTGGACAGGGGAGAAATACGTATTAAGCGGCTGAGTTGCACGTCCCTGTCTGTGGTAGAAGATTCTTGTGGGATAGAAGGCAATTGTTGGGACAGACAGGGGAAATGGAGGCAGCAGGGGAAATCTGCTCCTTAAAATACACAACTGGTGGTGCCACTAAGCCTTAACACCACCGTTTTTTCTTAATGCATCAGGATTTCTTGCAACTGCTTTTAACGGTTCTGTTAGCATTCCATAGGGAAGACAGGACAATGTCTTGGTTGTAACTGCATCACTGATCAAAGCAGTAGGACAGTTTCTGTGAGAGGAAGTATAAGTGCTTGTAAGTGGGGGAAAACATGACAAAGTTAAAGATTGTAATTGTATCTGTGTGCACTTCAGGGGCCAACTCATCCAAGTCAAAAGAGAGCAACTACCAACAACTCTTCAAAGTGTGTGTTTCAGTACTCTGCAATAGATGGAGTTCTGGTATTTTTGACAGGGTGATTTACCTTGTAGGCATGCATAAAACCAGTACTTATGTTAACATGTTTTATTGCAAATATAATAGTGCTCATTTACCATAACGAGTTTCAATTGCATTGAAAAGGAATCAGTTAGTATGCAAGAGTGGTTTAAAGACAGGGCTTTTATGAGATTCTTCCAACAGTGGAGCAGTTGTCCTTTGTAATAGAAGTACATCTAAATGTTAATCCTGACATTGGTCATTGTTTTGCCAGGTGTCTGCTGTGTACCTGAGTGCAGAGGTACTTGTAATTGGAGAGTGTCTTCAGTGAGCAATTGATTAATATTCTTGGGAATGAATGTGATCATCCATTGATACAAGCTGGACCTGTGTTTGTATCAGTGGAAGAATTGTCCTTCATGTAACACTGCCTCTCTGGGGTCATTGCTCTTCACTGTGGTTGACTGTCTTTAGGGGGGAACAAACAGCACCTATGCATTTCTGAAGTCTTTGTAGTGTAGGCTAGTAATCATGACTTTTTTTCCTTCAAAATGGCATTTCAGCTGTTTTGGTTTTCCTTGCCCTCTTTCTGCAGTTGCCATTAGAGAAGTCGCTCCGCTCTCGTAATGCGTGCCTGCTCCGCTGTGCCTGTGCTGCATGCAGTTGAATACAGAAAACAGCTGTATGCTGGAAAACCTCATCACAGATGCGTCTTGGTAAATGTTTTTTTACCTGCCTGACCTCTCCTTCCCAATTTAGCATGCATGTTTTGATTTGCATTCCCCCCTTAGATATTTAGGTACGGTCCTGATTGTGCTGGAACTGCTGTTGTATGCTTGCTTTATGAGACAAGAACTGCCAAGTTTTAATTTTGTTTTGGTTCTGCTCTGTGGCTCTCTGATCCTAGTGTTTGGGTACTTGGCAAAAATATACAGGTAGCATAATAAGGATACAATGAGATGAAATGAATTAATACTGTTTCAGATGAAGAATGCCGACCAGTGATGGAGTTGCATGTCTTACTGTTGCTGGACAGTAACTCATGCATGTTTACAGCCTCCCTCCTATGTACCAGGTGTTCCAACACATTCAAACAGTTGGGTAGAGATGTAGGTGGAAGCGTTTGCCCCCCTGCCTGACACACTCCTGCAACTCAGGTGGTACGCCATGACTCCACTAAGTTACTGTTCCTACCTTTGTTACCTTCTTTGGGAGAGAGATGAACCTTTTGAAGAGAGATGCACTGATGTGCCAGGCACTGATCGAGTGTTAGTAGGTAGAATTACTGTTGTTTGGCATACAGGCCACTTGGAATGCATGTTAATATTTTATTTCTCTCCCAAATCAGTCGTGCACAGAGTTAAATTCAGCTGTCTGGATGAAATCTTACCCAAAAAAAGGCAAGGTAGGGAAGGATGTGTAATAGTTATGTAATACCCTGTTTATTCACTGTAATACCACGAATCAGTTTAGTCTGCAGGGATTGGAGTATTTAAACAAAAACCCACCACACACCTTGAGCTAAGGCAAACATGTAGCTTATCAGGGTTCAGCATCATCAATACTTCTTCCCTATCAAGGACAAAAAGTAGATTTTTACAACTCTGCTGGAGAAAACCCTCTTGATGGTCAGAAAAATCTGGAAATAATGAGCAAAGCTAAAAATTGCATATTTAGAAATGTAGTGAAAACTCAACTTCTGGAAAAAATCTGGAAAAATCAAGTGAGTATTCTTGTGGTCATCAGTGGTTCTTTGTTCATTGTTCTCTCATGTGTTTTATGACACGTTGCTTTACAACTTGTGCCTTTTTTTTCTGTGAGAAATGTGCAAAGAGAGGTGTCTGTGTGTACCTAGTTAAAGCATTTAACAAAAACCTTACAAGAGAGGTAAGGTACCCTGAAACTAAAACTTTCTATTGCAGGTTTTCTATCTACATGATCTGGTAAGTACAAGAACGTTTCGGGGGGGAAAGTCATGGTAATGATACCACATGTCCACCATGTTTGGTGCTGATTTTTACACACATATGTAAGGATCTTAAAATTTCAGCTTTGATCCTCTGGTAGATTTGTAAGAGGGGAATGTTTGTGCCTGAGAAAAGACAGAGTTTTGCAATGCTAATGTCATGTGATCATGGAAAGACATTTCATGAATAAGTGATGGAATAATTTCATTAGTAATTTTTTTATTTCAAGTTTTGTGTCTGCTTTTACATGCTGTAGGACATTCAGTGAAGACTGGGTTGGATCTTTACTACTTGGTAATTGACATGCTGCTCCTTTTTTTTTCTTTCTTTCTTTTTTTCCCCCCCCCCAATCTCAGCATTTCAGTTTTGCAGCCTACATATACTCTTAAAAGAAAAACAATGGCACATCTGTGCTTGCATGGACAAGCCACGAAGTTACTGAAGGTGATCTATGTTTTGCTCTGGGATCAGAAGATTTGTGTCTGAGTTCTACTTCCTGCTGTGCCTTAAGCAGGTGATGTTCTAGTCTTAAGAATCCATTTTCTGCTTCGCTTCTTCCTCTGTGGCATCCTGAAGAAATCAATTATGTACATATTTTCAAAGTCCCAAGCCCAATTAAAGATTTTCAACACTTTGCAGGGTGAAGATTCATCTGATGTGGAATGACTGGTTCAGCTACTTGGAAATTAGGCCTGTGAGCAGTGTGAGACTGCTGGAAGTGAAGCTTGAGTTAAGGATAGCATAACAAATCAAGCAAGGTGTGGGGCTGGGGTGGACTGACATAGCAGTAGTTAGCTTCCCAGAGGTAAATTTACATAAACAGACTTTGTTCTGTACAAATCATGAGCAAAAGGCTGTCAGTTTCCACTGATTTCAGTGGATGAATTTATGGCACACAGGGATTCTTGCCCAATTTACTTGGTATTCCTGAAGGACCAACGCTGGTGTCTTGGAGTCCAGCTTTATGCAGCTGGAGACCTCTACATGTGGGTTAGTTTAAGATGCTCTTTAGAACTTAAGTGTTAGTTAACCTGTCTGTTGTTGTTGTGTATGGAAAAGTTGGCATTGTTCTATGCAGCTCTATTCCATTGAAAGGCAGCTGTAACATTGAGCTCTGTCTCAAAAGCATGAACTCAGAACTGTGCCTGTTACTGATCGCTCCGTTCCTACATCGCCTCATTCTCATCAGCCAGCCAGCAAAACTGGGAAGAAACCCAGCAGTGCCCCAGAGCTTATCACTGCTGAGAGACAGGGGCTTTTTTCCTGGCATCTCTCCACAATGACTGTAAGTACAGTGTAACCTCTAAGGTACTTGGGGCCTTCCATTGAAGTTGCTAATTACACACACACATATATATATATATATGTGAAATTGTAATTTGCCTTGGTCCCTCATTCTGCACCCACAGTAATTTTCTGCAAATTGCCTACAGTAACATTGCAGTGCAGAGAGGAAGAGGTCTGCAAATTTTGAAGCCTAAAGAGATGCCCACCTGCAAATCCAACTGTGCATCCATATTTGTGCTACATGGGACATTTATTCCAGGGTTTATTACAACTGGAGTTTCAGTCGGTGCTTTAGCTCAACACTTCATGTTTATTCCTACTAATTCAGCAGTATGGACTTCCAGCATAGATGTCCTTTATAATCCCCTGTCTTTGTCAGAGCTGAAGTAGATTCTCTAGCAGTGAAACTGGGCAGAATTACATTCAGGAGGAGGAAGATTATTTAAGTTTCCTGATTTGCATCGATAGTTTTGCTTTGACTATTAAAAATCTGATTTAAGCAAATCACTCATTTCCAACAAATGCATGGGCATTAGCGTAAAGCCAGTCTTGATTTTTTGGGGGTGGTTTTTTTTTTTGCCAGAATTTCTATAGAAACTAATTCTCAGACATTGTCAGACTGCCCTGAATCTATGGCTGGTTGATCCAACTGACAGTAGCACACATGGTTTGGCTGTTGTAGCAGCTACTTATCCCTCCAGGATTCTTCTCTGAAAAGGTGATTTCTTTTCTTTCAAAGATCAGAATAACAGAAGTCGATTCACCCCTTTTGTCCTTCATGAATACTTTTTGCTGAATGCATTACATTTCTGTTCTCATAGTGTGGACATACTTACATATGTACTCTCTACCTCTCTTTGTGTGAAAACTTACTTACAGCTCCAGGTAATCGTACGTTCTGTGGCTGTCAATAACTTGCTGCCACTCTTAAATCTGCAATCCT
Organism: Hypotaenidia okinawae; assembly: GCA_027925045.1. Classification (NCBI taxonomy): domain Eukaryota; kingdom Metazoa; phylum Chordata; class Aves; order Gruiformes; family Rallidae; genus Hypotaenidia; species Hypotaenidia okinawae. The sequence goes on from BSDF01000138.1 coordinate 35,978, forward strand.
CTCCCAAAGGCTAAGTTTGTGGAAAGTTGTTTTTCAAGCAGAAATGATTTTAAGAACCACATGTCTCCCTTCTGCTCCCCCCCCCCCCATTTTTTTTTTATCCCCACCATTCCCAGCAGCCTGTCACATCTTTGCAACAAATTTCAGTCAGGGCACTTTCTCATTTTACTCCTTTTACTGATTGTGATTCTTTTCCTAGCCCTATGGAGGGATCCAGCACGTTTTACTAACCTTGTGCATTTGGCATTTGAGGCAGCTCCTGTGTAGAGCAGTCTCACTCGTTTCCTTTGCTTGTTTTGCCCTGATCTATAAAATAACACACGCTAACGTGCACACAAAATCCTGTGGAGATGGCTCAGTGAGTGGTTTTGTGTGGCATATGCTTCCCGGCTCTCTCCTTCCCTCTCCTTCTTGTAAGAGGCAAAACTTTTACTCTGAGGGGTATAGTACAGGTGACAGCTGGTAACCTTGAGGCACTGGTCACTGCCGGTGTTTCCCATTGAGAGCAGCACAGTTTCTGCTGCCTTAGCAGAAAAGGAATCCTTCCCCCCTCAGCTTCTCCCATGGAGCTCTTCCTTTGCCATGCAGGTAGTGAAAGGCTGTGTATGGACCTGCTTGACAGGTGAGAGAGGTGGAGGCTTTTGAGTCCATGAACCTTCTTGCACCACGGTGGAACTAAGAGCTTCTCAAACAGCTTGTCACAAGTTGAGTCCCAGGAGAGAGATGGGAGTTTGGGTGGAAGCACAAAGTCAGTGTGGATGGCCCATGGAACCCAGTGGTTTGTTGCAATCCTTACTCAGAGGTGTATTTTTATTTCCAGGATCATTTCCATCTTTCAGAATGCAAAATTTACCATGAGCTGGGCAATTTACTGGGCAGTAATTTACTGGAGCTTTGGAATAGAACCTCTGTGATTTGTGTTGCTGATGATAACCGATAGTCTCCTGCACCGTGGACCTCTGTTGAGGGTTGAGGAAATGCAATGGAAGGCTGGTACAATGAATGCAGCAAACAAATGGGAATCTTCTCAGCTCTTCCTTGGAAACTGCAGTGGGAGACCACAAGGAAAAGGTGGGTGTAGTAATGGCACATGTGAGGGTTGCAGCTGAAGGTGGAAAAAGGTTCTGTACTTCAGGGTTCAACCTCTACCTCTTCTTCTTGTTTCCTATTGCTCTTGCTTCTTGACTAGTTTCTTCCCATGTTTTTTTACATCAGGTCCTGCCTCTATTTTCTTAATCCAAGTGATTGGATTAAGGGGGATGTCCCTTGTTCATTTGTCTGCTGTTTGGCAGGTTTGCTTCTGGGAGCTGCTGAGACTTTTTCTGCTGAGCACCCTAAACAAACATGTCTGGGAGCCCTGTCCTCAGGCCCTGGAGCACATGGGAATAAAGACAAGGCTGCAGCACAAAGCGGATTGTCTTTGGCCAACAGGGAAAAGGGGTGTGTGCAGGGAACAAAACAGTTCATGGGGGATAAGGGGGAAGACTCGGTGGAAATATAATAGTCTGTCAATCAAAACGACTGCTATAAAGGGGATAATCTAATAATGTAAGTCTTCTGTGCAGTCTTTGTGTTTCTTTAGAATGCTTAGTATATATTCCTCAGTGTTCTTTGTAGTCTTTTTCCCACCTGGCAAAAACCAGAGGGGGAAGAGGAACTGGTGCCTTATTTTACACTAATAGTACCCCACTTCCACTTTTTGGAAGGCCTTATTTCTGTAAGTAGCTGTGTTTAGTAATGTTTGCCTCTGAGAGAAGAGCAGATGTGCTGTTACCTCACACATTGAGTGCAAGTAACATCTCATTTTGCCCCTTGCCAGTTCTGGGACCCATAGGAGGAAAGAATCCCTCTGAGAGGAAAGGTGAAACCAGAGATGACCAAGTCAGGTTGTAAAAGAGAATCTGAAGGGAACTCCTAAGAAGCTAGTATCATCTCAGTTCTTACATAAGAGACGTGTGATACCTCCACTTGTAAGTGGAACAGTGTGGTAGATGAGACCAGAGTTTCACCTGCCCTTTTCTCTGTCTGAGACTCTTTATAGCAGATGCCTAGGTAAGATTTTTAAGTCTAAGGCAAATACATGAGGATACTTTTTGTCAAGAAGTCTTCTAAGTTCCTGTGATTTGCCTCCTCTTGAAACAAGTATGTCTCAAGATGCAGATGTTTTTATATTTAGTAATCCAGCATGGATATACCCTCTCCCCCTCCTCCCTTCATGAGTTTGTCTGCCCTGCTTTTGACCACAAAGTTTTAGTTTTCATCATAAGTAGTGGCAAGAAGCTCCACAGCTGCATCTTTCAAAAATCCTCCAAACTCAGCTGGGCAAGTCCCTGACCATACTGATGTAGTTGTCCTTTGCTGTGAACAGCCAGTCAGCTCCGAGGATTTCCAGAGACTGTTTCCCACCTAAATGATTGCATCATTGTGTTGGTTCATGTCTGCTGCTGTACTGCTTGCTCACAGAATGATAGGAGATATTTTTGAAATTCCTTCCTGGTGGCACTTCCCTTTACCTTCCCAGCTTAAGACAATATTGCTAGCAAACTTTGTTGTATACCTTGTCTGTACCTTTTCTTTTGTCTTAGGTTGCTTTTGAATCTATGGAACTGCCAGGTATTTTGCCTCCACTGGGGTATTAGAGTAGGCAAACAAACAGCTACTTTTCTCTCTCCTGCCAGAAAAATGGAAAGAACTCTGATTTTTAAATGGGAAAATTATCAGACCTAGGCTTTCTCACAGACTTCTTGTTTTGTATCAAGTCTTGACCAAAGCACTATATGGTAGTTGCCATCTAAGTATTTATTAATTTGTTTGGAATAATCTCTCTTTACAATGATATTCCTCCCCCCGCTCCCGGTAATTGGGATGATCCACATTTTGAAGCATTAAGAAATAGTAAAACTGTCCAGATATGTTTGTTTGAAAAACCTTGACTGGTTCAGTAATGCTGTGAAATGTTTGTAAGTTAAAAGAATTTGGGAAAAGGCTGGCCCTCTGCAGCGCACTGGCCTGTGAAGAGAAGGCTGGACTTAGGCTTATAAGCAGGAGGAAGTGTTTTCATAACCCAAAATACTTGTCTTGTGAATCCGTGTTAGCATTAGGGAACGGGAGAGCAGGCAGCAAGTTGGAGGCACCTACAGAGATGCCGGCAACAGAGAGTTTAAAACATGAGCGGAACGAATCCATCCGGGTTGGTTTGTGTGCTGGAGCTGGACCAGTGAAATTACAGCACTTCCTCACAGCTCTAAGAAGTTTTTGAACACAGAACAATTTTCTGCAGGATATGTTTTTTTCTTTTAAAAGATTATTAATAAAAAAAAGCAAAGAAAAAAGGCAAGGCTGTCTTGGAAGTCCAGGAGCATTCACTTAAGAAAGTCTTTGCTTAGAAAGTAAATGCCATGGCTCAGCATGGAGCTGCTATGATTGCCTACTGCAGCTAAATGTAAAATAATCCATTAATGGCACTACATATCCTGAATCGCTACCTCCTGCTGCCCTTGTACTGCTCTCACTGCAATCCTTGAGCACTGCTCAACTGCAGGAGAACGGAAGGAGGGAAGGGGACGTGTAAGCAGATGTACGGATAGCTCTGGGGTTGGTTTGTGGTGGGAATTCCTTTAGAGGTGGAAGAGAAGCACAGACATGCTCTTTCTAAAGCTCTGCCTGCTGCCTTCGCCAATAAATCCTGGCTTAGGAAGGGCAGATCTTGACTGCAAAACCTTGGCGTTGGCCTGAGTTTTCGTCTGAGTCTGTCCTGATCTTAGAGCCTGTAAATGCTTTACCTTAGAGCCCATAAATACTTCTTTTAAAGGCTGTAATGCTCAGAACCCATAAATGCTTATTTTCTGATGGTTTCTGTGAGACCTGCATGAATTGCATTGCTGCTTCGTGCTTTTATTCCTTTCCTGATCAGATCAGTTTTTTCCATCAGTTGGCATAAACTTGAAGAGTCTAGTGTATTTTTACAACAGCTTAAGGCAAAAATCCTTTATGCAGTATTTCACAGTTTGGATCTTGTCGTTAATGTTCATGCATCGAGACGTTGTATTATGTAATACCACCAACAGGGGACCCTGTACTAACGTAACCTGTTTATTCAGATTATGATACCTG
>BSDF01000139.1:0-39554 GCA_027925045.1 Hypotaenidia okinawae
CCCTACTTCTCACACTAGGACTAGTCTCCATAGCCTTGGTCACTCTTCAATGATGACGGGATATCGTCCGAGAAAGCACATTCCAAGGCCACCACACCCCGCCCGTCCAAAAAGGCCTACGATATGGAATAGCCCTAGTCATTACATCAGAAGCCTTCTTCTTCCTGGGCTTCTTCTGAGCATTCTTCCACTCCAGCTTAGCCCCCACCCCAGAACTAGGAGGCCAATGGCCTCCAACAGGAATTAGCCCACTCAACCCCTAGAGGTCCCCCTACTCAACACCGCCATCTTACTAGCCTCAGGCATCACTGTAACATGGGCCCACCACAGCATTTCAGACGGAGCCCGTAAACAAGCAATCCAAGCACTACCCCTCACCATCCTTTTACATTGGTGTACAGGCATTTCAGGGAGCAAGCCGAGCATACCATTTTTGCCTTAGGGGAGTATGAGGTCTTATGGTTCTCATTATTACCAGAACACTGCCCCACTGGTGGGAACCCAGCAACAACCCCATCCCCCTTCAAATCTAGTTTAAAGCTCTATGGAGGAGGCCTCCCCTATGGGGAATAAACAGGAGGAGTTGGAAATCTGTGTGAGGTCAAGGGGATATGACCTAGTTGCAATTACAGAGACATGGTGGGACAACTCACATGACTGGAATGTGGTCATGGATGGCTATGTCCTTTTTAGGAAAGACAGGCCAACAAGGCAAGGAGGAGTTGCTCTTTATGTGAAAGAACAACTAGAATGTATTGAGTTCTGTCCAGGGGCGGATGAGGAATGAGTTGAGAGTTTGTGGGTGAGAATTAAAGGACAGGCTAGCATGGGTGATACTGTTGTGGGTGTCTATTACAGGCCACCTGATCAAGAGGAGGAAGTTGATGAGGCCTTCTACAGGCAGCTGACAGTAGCCTCGCAAGCACAGGCCCTGTTTCTTATGGGGGATTTAAACTACAACAGATATTTGCTGGAAGGCCTGCACAGCCAGCTGCTCACAGTCCAGGAGGTTCCTCCAGTGCATCAACGATAACTTCCTAATGCAAATGGTGGATGAGCCTACTAGGAGAGGAGCGCTGCTGGATCTTGTACTCACTAACAAGGAGGGACTGGTTGAAGAGGTGAAGGTTGAGGGTAGACTTGGCTGCAGTGACCATGAGATAGTGGAGTTCAAGATCTTATGTGGTAGGAAGAGAATATCAAGTAGGACTGCAACCCTGGACTTCAGCAGGGCCAACTTTGGCTTCTTCAAGCAATTACTGGGGGAAATCCCATGGGACAGGGTACTGGAAGGAAAAGGGGCCTGAGATAGCTGGTCCATATTCAAGGACCACATCTTCCAAGCTCAAGCATCCCAATGGGAAAGAAATCAAGAAAGGGAGGCAGAAGACACACAGTGGGTAAACAGGGGACTGCTGGGCAAACTCAAGTGGAAGAAGAGAGTCTACAGGTCATGGAAGGAGGGGATGGCCACTTGGGAGGAATATAAGACTGTTGTCAGGGCATGTAGGGTGGAAACTAGGGAAGCTAAGGCCTCCTTTGAATTAAACCTTGCAAGGGAAGTCAAGGACGACAGAAAGGGTTTCTTCAAATACATTGCAGACAAAACTAACACTAGAGGCAATGTAGGCCCTCTGCTGAATGAGGTGGGTGCCCTGGTGACTGAGGATAGAAAGAAGGCAGAGTTACTGAATGCCTTCTTTGTCTCTGTCTACACTGCTGGAGACTGTTTGCAGGAGCCCCAGATGGCTGAAGCCCCAGAGGAAGTCAGGATAAATGATGAGTCTGCCTCGGTTGATGAGGACTGGGTCAGGGATGAATTAAGCTGTCTGGACATCCATAAATCCATGGGTCCTGATGGGATGCCCTCGAGGGTGCTGAGGGAGCTGGCAAACTCATTGCTAGGCCACTATCCATCATCTTTGCTAAATCCTGGGAAACAGGAGAGGTGCTTGAGGACTGGAGGAAAGCAAATGTTACTCCAGTCTTCAAAAAGGGCAAGAAGGAGGACCCGGGTAACTACAGACCAGTCGGCCTCACTTCCATCCCAGGAAAGGTAATGGAAAGACTTATCCTTGGTGCTGTCTCTAGGCACATCAAGGATAAGAGGGTTGTTAGGAGCAGTCAACATGGTTTTACCAAGGGAAAGTCATGTTTGACTAATCTGATAGCCTTCTATGAGGATATAACCAGGTGGATAGATGATGGTAGGGCAGTGGATGTGGTCTACCTTGATCTCAGTAAAGCATTTGACACTCCAGCATCCTCATGGCTAAACTGAGGAAGTGTGGTCTGGAAGGTTGAGTAGTGAGGTAGACTGAAAGCTGGTTGAAGGGAAGAAGCCAGCGAGTTTGAATCAATGGGACAGAGTCTAGCTGGAGGCCTGTGTCTAGTGGAGTCCCTCAGGGGTTGGTACTGGGACCTGTACTATTCAATATATTTATTGATGACCTGGATGAGGGAATAGAGTGTACAGTCAGCAAGTTTGCTGATGACACAAAACTGGGAGGGGTGGCTGACACACCAGAGGGCTGTGCTGCCCAGCTGGAACAATCACAACTATGCATGTGCCAGGGGAGAAGGTGAAAAGTTCAACCTGATGAAGACTTTGAGCCTTCATCGCTGAGACCCCAGAAGACCACCACCATGAGACAGTGTGCAGGCGCAATTGGGAGGAGTTTATGGAAATGACTTCCTGGAACCAAACCACCTCACCCAGCAAAGAGTATACCCATCTAATCCATGAGCAGCTAGTTTCTCTAGGAGGATGCTGTGGGAGACAGTGTCGAAGGCTTTACTGGAGTTCAGGTAGACAACATCTACAGCCTTCCTCTCATGCCACTGAGCATGTCACCTTGTCACAGAAGGAGATCAGGTTGGTCAAGCACGATCTGCCTTTCATAAACCCATGCTGACTGGGCCTGATCACCTGAGTGTCCTGCATGTGTTGTGTGATAGTACTCAAGGTGATTTGTTCCATCACCTTCCCCAGCACCGAGGTCAGGCTGGCAGGCCTGTAGTTCCCCGGATTCTCTTTCCGTCCCTTCTTGTTGATGGGTGTCACATGCACCGGCTTCCAGTCCAGCGGAACCACCCTGGTCAGCCGGGACTTCTGGTAAATAAGGGAAAGTGGCTTGGGTACCCTTGGGTGAATCCCATTTGGACCCATCAACTTGGGCGGATCTAAGCGGCTGAGCAGGTCGCTAACAAATTCCCCTGGGACTATGGGGGCTTCGGTCCCCTTCCCATCCCCATCTTTCCACTCAGGGATCTGGGTATCAGGAGACCAACTGGTCTTACTACTAAAGACTGAGGAAAAAAAAAGCATTAAGTACCTTAGACTTTTCTTTGTCCTCAGTCAAAACGGTTCCCCCTGCATCCAATAAAGGTTCTCCCTGGATCTCCTTTTGTTATTAACATATTTATAGAATTTCTTCCTTTTATCTTTTACAGTAGGGGCCAGATTGAGTTCTATTTGGGATTTGGCCCTCCTTATTTTCTCCCTGCATAACCTCACCTCAGCCCTGTACTCCTCCTGGGTTACCTGCCCCTTCTTCCAACAATCATACACTCTCCTTTTCTTCCTGAGTTCCAGCCAAAGCTCTCTCTTGCTCACTGGTATAAAAAAGACAGAGATCTCCTGGAGAGAGTCCAGCGGAGGGCTACGAAGATGATTAAAGGACTGGACCATCTCCCCTACGAGGACAGGCTGAAAGAACCGGGGCTGTTCAGCCTTGAGAAAAGAAGACTAAGAGGGGATCTGATTAATGTTTATAGATATCTCAAGTGTGGGACACAAGGGGAAATATCCAACTTCTTTTCAATGGTCTGTGGAGGCAGGACAAGGCCTCAAGTTGGAGCATAGGAAGTTCTGCGCAAACACGTGGAAGAACTTTTACACAGTGAGGGTGACAGAGCACTGGAATAGGCTGCCCAGGGAGGTGGTGGAGTCTCCTTCTCTGGAGACATTCAAAACCCACCTGGATGCGTTCCTGTGTGATTTAGTCTAGGTGATCCTGTTCTGGCAGGGCGTTGGACTAGATGATTTTTCAAGGTCCCTTCCAGCTCCTAATGTTCTGTGATTCCTGTTGTGGTTTAGCCCCAGGTGGCAGCTGAGCACCACTTGCTGCTGTCTCACTCCTCCCTAGGTGGTATGGGGAGGAGAAATGGACAGTATACCATGGGGTTGGGATGACAATTTACTGGGACAGCACAGGGAGAGGAAAACAGCAGGACTTGTGACAGAATACACAAACGGTGATAACACAAAGCACTTTAATAACTGGATGACTGACCAGGTGCTCAGCCTGAACTCAGACCATCCTGGAACTGTGCAGACCTGCCCCTCCCTGACCACCCCCTTTATGTGGAGCATAATGTCATGTGGTATGGAAAACATTCTTGGCCAGGTCAGCTTACCTGTGCCGGCTCCTTGTAAAAATTAACTGTATCGTATCCTTCTTTTTTCTCCCTCCAGGTGGGGAATTGGGTGGGAAAATGAGAGGCTACATGGTGCTCAGCTCCCAGCTGGGGATAAACCATGACAATGAGAAAACTGCTCCCATCAGTGAATAATTCCCAATCAGGATCTCTTAAGGGGATATCTTTCAGGGCTGCATTGCCTGGAATATACCTATTCAATAGATTGTAAACAATCATGTGCTAATTCTTCTCCTTCATGTAGAGGTAACAGTCATGCTGGATTTAAGGTACTAGACATCTTCATAGAATCATAGAATCATAGAATGGTCTGGGTTTGTAGAGACCCCAAGGATCATAGAGTTCCAAGTCCCCGCTACAGGCAGGGCCACCAACCTCCAGGCCTGGATCTACACAAGGTTGCCCAGGGCCCCATCCAAAATGTCCTTAAACACTTCCAGGGATGGGGCATCCACCACCTCTCTGAGCAGCCTGTTCCAGCACCTCATCACTCTCTCTGTAAAAAACTTCCCCCTAATATCTAATTTAAACCTTCCTTCCTTTAGTTTTAATCCATTCCCCCTTGTCTTGCCATTGTCTACCCTTTTAAAAAGTTGATTTCCCTCCTGTTTATATGGTCCCTTCAGGTATTGGAAGGCTGCAATGAGGTCCCCCCACAGCCTTCTCATCTCCAGGCTGAACAAGCTCAGCTCCCTCAGCCTCTCTTCATAGGGAAGGTGCTCCAGCCCTCTAATCATCTTCGTGGCCTCCTCTGAACCCTCTCCAACAGTTCTACATCTTTCTTATATTGGGGGCCCCAGATCTGGACACAGTACTCCAGATGGGGCCTCACAAGGGCAGAGTAGAGAGGGACAATCACCTCCCTGTCCCTGCTGGCCACCCCTCTCCTGATGGAGCCCAGGATACCATTGGCCTTCCGAGCTGCAAGAGCACACTGCCGGCTCATGTTAAGTTTCTCATCCACCATGATACCCAGGTCCTTCTCAGCAGGGCTACTCTCAAGGAGTTCTTCTCCCAGTCTGTATCTATGTCTGGGATTCCTCCGGCCCAAGTGCAACACCTGACACTTGGCAGTGTTGAACCTCATTAGGTTCACCCGGGCCCACCTTTCCAGCCTGTCAAGATCCCTCTGGATGGCTTCTTTTCCTTCTATTGTATCAACCACACCACTCAGCTTGGTGTCATCTGCAAACTTGCTGAGGGTGCACTCAATTCCATCATCGATGTCATTGATAAAGATGTTAAAGAGCACGGGTCCCAAGACAGAACCCTGGGGGACCCCGCTTGTCACTGGCCTCCACCTGGACATAGAGCCATTGACCACCACCCTTTGTCTACGTTCTTTCAACCAGTTTCTTATCCACTGGATGGTCCACCCATCAAATCCACATCTCTCCAATTTAGAGATAAGGATGTGGTGGGGGACTGTGTCAAAGACCTTGCACAAGTCCAAGTAGATGACATTGGTTGCCTTCATTATGATCTCTTCCTTCTCAAGCAGTACTGCTTGGTATTGTGCCATTCTTATCATTGGCTATCCATGAGGTCCTTTCTGTTCTAACACTACTGCAACAGTATGTGGCACATAAATAGTGATCGTCTATTGTGGTGGTGTCAAAGTAAATTTTCATTCCTCCTGTATAAACAATACAGTAGCAGCCACTGCCTTCCGGCATGCTGGCCACTTGGGACTTCAACAGACTTATGGTTGCTTTTTTACATTCTTCAGTTGTCCACCTCCAGAAGTATATCCTCTACATACTTCACCAATGTAACATTAGCTTCCTTACCTTGCCACTGTTCTAGTTCCTTCAAAAGTACATTACCAAAAACTGTTCTTGAAATCTTGGGTAAGCACTGTCCAGCATAACTGCATTTTCCATCCTGTAGTGGGACTTTCCCATTCAAAGGCAATCAACTTCTGGCTTTGTTCTTCCATGGAAGTGCAGAAGAATTTAAGTACAATACTGTAAAATAAACATTGGAGTCAATTATGATAGTTAACAAAGTACAGGAATTAGGCACTACCAGATGGACATCCACTACTTTTATGGTTGGGTTTGATGATCTCAAAGGTCTCTTCCAACCTAGTGATTCTGTGATACTATTTGATTGATAGGTCTCAAATCTTCTACCAATCTCTATTCCTCTTACCAGGTGTAATTGGGGTATTCTATTTCAACCGGCACTCATGTAATAGTTCATATTTGAGGGAATTATAATAGGTTCCTATCCAACATGGAATTCCAATTTCATAGAATACTGTTGTGGAAGAATTACTGGAAGTGACTTAAAAATTAAAACTTATGTTCATCATGCATTAAGAAAAGGTTCAGCATTCAAGAAACTTCCAGGGTGAAGAGCAGCTGATATGCTGAGAGTCCATTTCACAAAAAGTTCCCTGGGTGATCTTGGAGGTTGGCAAGATCTGGGTAGCTTGATGTGGTAACACTGAGAGAACAGTACACTGAGGGTAGAACGGAGTGGAGATACTGTGGCCAGGCTCTGATCTATGGGAACCTTGTGTGCTATGGTACCAAGAAGCTGCATTGTCTCTGCCCTGAGTGAGAACTGAAACAGAACTGAACTAGTGATTCATCATTTTCCTGACACAATCATGTTCTTTGGGTCAACTTTTGCTCATTATAATATAAAAACCACCTCCACCCAAAAAGCTACCCACCTCCAAGGTACAACCACCCCTCACTGAGCATGCGCTCTGAATTTCTGTTAGCAAGGAAAATTTATACCAATCACAACAGATATATGCACGATTAGAGTCACTCAAGCTCCACTTGATAGGTAAAAATAGCATAAAAGTAGCCCAAAAACTGAGGCACTGAGACATGTTAGGGAAGATACCATCATGAACCATCACTGACTTTGACAGACTGAGCGTACCACCACCACCACCCCCCAGGATGCCTTGGGTGAGATTTGAACATTTATCTATCCTAGGAAACTTAGAAATCTCTATAGAGAATTATTTATGTTGCTGTATTGTTCAAATAGTTTTATGTTGCTTTATGTGTAACTTTATGCTGTTTTATGTTGCTATGTTGTTTGCACCTGCTTTTGTAGACAGTGGATCATCACAGGCAATCCAAAGAATCTACACTCTGTAATTCAAACAAACAGCACATTCACTAATCTAGCTGTGCTAGTTCCTAATTGAATGCGACTAAACTGCCTGAGTCTGGCCATGCTAGATCATTGAACGCAACTAGACTGATTTGTGAATATTTAATGATGATAGTTCAGTATTGAATGCGACTGGACTTATAATGGAGAATTGTCACTCACTCAAACTCCTAGCAGCCCCAGCATATCTGATATACAAGGACAAGATGGAACAGAAGGAGGTTTATTCTCTGCCAAATTACTTTACTTATTTAACACAACTGTTTTTGCCTTATCAGTTTACCTCCTGGCTTCAATTATATTTTTACCGTTTTGGTTGATGTCATAGTTTTCTGTGGCTGGGTTCTGGTGAAGAAGGGGAGGCTGCAGAGGTGGCTTCTGCAAGAAGCAGCTAGAAGCTGTCTGCAGGCCCCAGAGAGTAAACACCAGCCGACTAAAGGCTGGAGTCATTGTTGACCAAGGCCGAGCCAATTGGCGATGGTCACAGCGCCTCTGGGAATCACATTTAGGAGAACAAAACTGCAAGCAGCTGAATTTTGCCACCAGAGAAAGGAGTGAGAAGATGTAAGGAGCTGTGCAGACACCAAGACCAGGGAAGAGGGGAGGAGGCACCCCAGGTGCCAGAGAGAAAGATGCCCCTGCAGCCCATGGAGAAACCCATGGTGGAGCGGGTTTCCCCCACAGCCCATGGAATAGGACAAAACCCCACCTGCAGCCCATGAAGAAGCCCCACACTGGCATAGGTGGAGACATACAGGAGATGCTGTGACCTGTATTGGAGCAAGCCTCTGACAGCACTTGCAGCCTGTGGAGAGAGAGACACAGAGATGAGTGAGAGAGAGAGAGATCCCCACTGGAGCAGGTTTGCTGCAGGGGAGGCTTGTGACCCCATGGAGGACCAGACTGGAGCAGTCTGGGCTTGAGAGACTGAGAGACATTCTATGATTTATGATTGCACCCCATAGAAGTGACCCATGCTGGGGCAGCTGGTGAAGAGCTGAAGCCCTGTGGGAAAGGACTCATGTTGGAGAAGTTCATGAAGGACTGTCTCCCGTGGGTGGGACCCCATGGTGCAGCAGGAGAAGGGTGTGTGGAATGAATGCCCCCCTGGACAAGAAGGAAAAGAACTCCTGAGAAATTGACCGAAACCCCCATTCCCCCAGTCCCTGCCCCTCCCCGTGTCACAATGGGGGGGAAGAAGGGAGTAAAATCCTGACTAAAGTGAAGTCTGCTAAGAAGGGATCTGGTCGTGCTTCTCATTATCCAACTCTGGCTTCACTGGGTGTGTAGTGAATTGTAATAAATTAGATAATTTTCTTTCCATTATTCTGTGTCTGCCCATGACAGATTGCTGAATGATCTCTCCCTGTCCTTATCTCAACTCTTAAGCCTCTCAAGATATATTTTCTCCCCTGTCCAACTGAAAAGGGGAGTGATAGAGTGACTTTGGTGGGCATCTGGCTTCCAGCCAGGGCTAAACCACCACAGTTGATTTAGCTCTTCCAGGTTTCTTGGGTGACCATACAAAAGGGGTTACAGCATCCTCTGTCTTGGAAAAAGAATTGATCAGTATGTCTTTTTCTTCATTTTCCATTGTCTACAGTAATTCTTGTAATACATCTATTTGTGCTTTCCAAACATTATCTATTCTAATTTTGTTTATTCAAAGGTTACTTGCTGCTCTAGTTTGTTTAACAAATCCCTTCCCATTAGAGGTATAGGGCATTCTGGCATATATAAAAATTCATGTACCAACATTTTATTACCTATTTTGCCTTTAATTGGTTGAAAAAAGGTCTAACCTCTTCTTTTCCTGTTGCACAAATTGCAGCCAATAGAATATTTATGCATAGGTCCCCTACAGCGATTTGATACAGAATAGGTTGCCTCTGTGTCTACTAAAAAGTTAACTATATAATTCCTCAGATTAACTTCAACCAGGTGTTTCCTTTTATAGTGGAATTCTAGTTCTTAAGTCCCCTCCTATTCCCTGATTTCTTCCTCATTTTTCTCCCCTTTGAAAACCATGGCCTTGGCAGGAGACCTGAGCTTGCAAAAGCAGCTGCCAATATTGCAGCCTTTTGCTTTCTGTCTTTAACTGTCTCCTTTTCATTTTCCTTTTTCTCTACTACCTCTTCACTATTATTATATACCTTGTACCTCTTTCACTGCTGACTTCTCCATTATTAACACTTTCTTCTTCTGGAGCCACTAACATCTGAATATCTTCCTCCCCCTCTTCCAGCTTCAGGCACCTTTTTCCTATACTGCAGGCAGAACGCCACTTTGCTTCCTTCATATCTTTTTCATTATCATTATCACATTTTAATCAGAAAGCAACAAATTACATTGTGTGGGAGACTACGGCAGGCCCATAGACTCCTTGATTGAGAATATAGAGCTAGGCCTTGAAGATATCAAAGTGTACCCATGAGAAGGTGTAAAGTGTACCTGTGAGAAAGAGAAAGTCTAGAACATCTGGAGAAGTAAAACAATTTTAAGGAATTTGCTGATGGTAGATAAGGAAACCTGGGAAAAAACAAACCTTGTTAGAGAAGTTAAAAATGTCAACCTATTGTATATTAGCATATACCTGAGAGGCCATTAGTAAAAGGACACGCATATAGTAGAAGTGCATAAAAATGAGGATACAGAAATAAATCACGTTCGTTCATTTGTTTGTTCTTTTTGCTTGTGCACCAGACTCTTGTACGTGTCATTTTTCTGTCTCGACAACGGCAACATTGTTTTCATATTTCATGATACTTTTTCAGTTCCCTCAGCCTCTCCTCATAAGGTTTGCTCTCCAGCCCCTTCACCAGCCTGGTTGCCCTTCTCTGGATACTCTCCTGGACCTCAATATCTTTCTTGTAGTGAGGGACCCAAAACTGGACACAGTACTCGAGGTGCGGCCTCACCAATGCCAAGTATAGGGGCAAATGATTGTAGAAAAATTACATATGCATAGATTAAATCAATTTGTTATGTTATAAACAAAATAATCTTTTAATAAGGATCTACATGATGTTTGGATGCATATGCATCCTTTTCCAATATATATTATTACTGTTTCAGGAACTTCATTTGGATGGACTTCAAAGTGGCAAATGTTTTGTTCCATGTCCAAACAGATGTCTTGAGCCTTGAGGGTATTACTTTCACAGATAACTCCTTGTTGTTCTCACACAGTACATGCATTCACATCAATTGCCACTTTCCCTCCTTTGATGGGCCCACACTCTATGCTGTAAGAGATAAAGTATGGTTCCATTATGATTCACTTCCCAGTGCAATGATTCGGTATATGGTATATACCGAAGCATTGCGTATTGTCAACACAAAAGCTGTGGCTTTATCGTCAGTAGGGTTGTAAGAGAAATTAACTAGATACCACCAGGAGTGGAATTTTGTCTCTAATTCAGTTGCATTATCCCAGATTACTTTCCAAATTTTGGGAGGTAAGGTGCCTTCCTCACCTTCCCGTATCATTGCAGCTGCCATTGACTGTATCCGTAGCTGAGCTTGGACACCACTAAGGGCTAGAGAAACATTATTTTGGGCCACATTAAGTGCATCTGTAATCAACTGGTGGTCCTTCTCATTTACTTCTCTCCACTGAGGTAATATGCCTGATAAGAGCCACTGGTTAATTCCCAGAGTTGAAAGAGAAGATTGTAAGGGGTGTTTCAATCTATTAGGGTTACTGGTTACTGTGGCCAGTTTATTGGCAAGTACCTCAGCATGCATGTTGTTTAAAATTCCTAATCCCATCCCTAAAATACCAGTCACATCCCTCTTTGATCGTTTTGAAAAGATGAGAGTCTGCAATCATGCTGACCATCCTAAGTAAGATGTACTCAGGAATGGTGAACAGGTAGGTTTCATTGCTGAGATATTAGTCTGCATTGATTATTCCACCTGTTTGAGGGAATATGATGGATTAAACAGCACATGTTGCTGACTGGTTGTGGTGGTTTGACCCTGGCTGGAAGCCAGACGCCGACCAAAGTCGCTCTATCACTCCCCTTTTCAGCTGGAGAGGCATAGGAGTCGAGATAAGGACAGGGAGACATCATTCTGCAATTAGTGTCATGGGCAAAACAGACTCAACACAGAATAAAGGAAAGAAAACTCTCTAATTTATTACACTACACTGCACACCCAGTGAAACCAGAGTCGGATAATGAGAAGCACAACCAGATCTTAAAGCACCTCCCCCCACCCCTTCCTTCTTAGCAGACTTCACTTTAGTCATGATTTAACTCCCTTCTTCCCCCCATTGTGGCATGGGGAGGGGCAGGGACTGGGGGAATGGGGGCTTTCTGTTAGTTCCTCAGGAGTTCTTTTCCTTCTTGTCCAGGGGGGCATTCATTCCACACACCCTTCTCTCCCACCAGCGTGGGGTCCCACCCACGGGAGACAGTCCTCTACAAACTTCTCCAGCATGAGTCCTTTCCCACAGGGCTTCAGATCTTCACCAGCTGCCCCAGACTGTTCCAACCTGGTCCCCCACAGAGTCACAAGTCCACCAGCAAACCTGCTCTGGCATGGGGCAGTCTGTCCACAGGCTGTAGGTTTTGCTGCCAGGAGCTTGCTCCAATGCAGGCTTCCCACAGGGTCACAGCATCCTTCAGGTGTCTCTACCCACTCTGGCATGGGGTCCTCCATGGGCTGCAGGTGGGATCTCTGCTCCCCATCATCATCCATGGGCTGCAGGGGGACAGCCTGCTTCATCATGGTCTTCTCCACAGGCTGCAGGGGAATTTCTCTCTCCGGTGTCTGGAGCGCCTCATCTTCCCCCTCTTTCTTCACTGACCTTGGTGCCTGCACAGTTTCTTACATCTTCTCACTCCCTTCTCTGGTGGCAACAAGCTGCTCCTAGCAGGTTTTTTTTCTTATTAAATGTGATTCACAGAGACACTATGACCATTGCTGATTGGCTCGGCCTTGGTCAACAATGACTCTGGCCTTGAGTTGGCTGGTGTTTACTCTGTCAGGCCTGCAGAGAGCTTCTAGCTGCTTCTTGCAGAAACCACCCCTGCAGACCCCCTCTTCCACCAGAACCCAGACATGCAAAACTACAACACCAGTGTTTTTAAGGATGTAAGGACCAGTAAGATGTAAGGAGTTAGAATAATAGGAAGCTGAGTTGATGCATTTTCAAAAGTTGCTGGGGACAGATATTCCTCGTCCTTCATAGCTGATGTGGATGTTGTGGTATCAGTCATAAATTCAAAAAGTAATTCTGTGCCTCTGTAACTCCAAATACAATACCCAATTATAGTTTTGGTAAAGGTGAAATTACACCCGCAATCTGAACTTGGTTCTGTTATTTTATAACACTCATTATTATGGTATATGGATGCATTCAAGGTTGGCATAAGTTAATCCATCTGTCCACATGAGATTCATTTAGGATTTCTGTGAACACAAAAAGAAAACAAATGCATCTGGATACATGCATTTGGCCTTTACATCAGAAGATGTCCCTTTCTTAAAAATAAACCAAATACTAAACAGAGAGACATCCTGATATTAAATTTCAAAATTTGAGAATTTTTATCTGCCTGCAATTCCCAAATCAAAGGCTGTTGCAGTTTGTTGTAGCTGTGCTACTGAGATGGCTTTTGCAAAGCAGTGGTTACAGTTTTCTGCAAGTTCCAGACAGTGAGCTGGCCAATTCAAGGCCAAAGTTATCTCTGACCAATCAGAGATGGATTTATAGCGCCTCTGTGAATCACATATTCGAGAAAAAAACTCCTGGCTGGCGCACTTTGCCACCGGAACACAGAGTGAGAAGATGTGACCAGCTGCACTGATAGCCAAGGCCAGGCCCAGAAGGAGAGGGGGAAAGGAATGTGGAAAGAAAGTTTCCCCTGCAGCTCGTGGAGAAGACCATGGTGAAGCGGGATGTCCCCTTGCAGCCCATGGATGAGGATGGGGAGCAGAGACATCTACGCCCTGTGAAGAGATTGATCCACACCTCAGCAGGTTTGCCGGGGGACTTGTGACTTTGCGGGGAGCCAGGCCGGGGGTGTCTGGGCCCAAATGTCAGAACCCTATGGAAGGGAGTCCTGCTGAGAGGCCTGTGGTGAGGAGATGACTCCCCGATGGAAAGGACTCACACTGCAGAAGTTCGTGGATACGACTCTCACGTGGGTGGGACCCCATGGCGCCGTAAGGGAAGTGTGTGTGTGTGGAATGCCCCCCCCCCCAGCTGAGACAGAAGACAGCTCGGGCGGAATGGACTGAAAACCCCTCATTCCCCATTCCCTGCCCCTCCTGGTGCTGCGATGGGAGGGAAGAAGGGAGCAAATTGATGATTAAAGTCAAGGGTGCTAAGAGGCGAGGGGTGGGGGGAAGTAGAAGTGTTAAGATCTGGGGAAGGAAAGCAACTGGTACCGCCGGAACCTCACTCCCCATTCCCTGCCCCTCCCCGTGCCATGTTGAGGGGGAAGAAGGGAGTAAAATCGTGATGAAGTTTAAGTTTGCTAAGAAGGGGAGGGGTGGGGGGAAGGCGCTTTAAGACCTGGCCGCTTCTTACTCTTATCTCGTTCCAGTTCACTGGGTGTATTAGTCGTAGTTGGAATAAATCACTTTTCTTTCCTTTATTCTGTGTGGAGTCTGTTTTGCCCATTGCACTAACTGGAGAGTGATCCCTCTGGCCTTATCTCAGGGCCTAAGCCTCCAAAAATCTATTTTCTCCCCTTTTTGGCTGAAGGGGGAAGTGAGCGAGCGGCTTGATGGGCATTTGGCCTCTAGCCAGGGCCAAAACCACCACAAAGGCACTGCTGGCAGCGAGCATAAAGTCACTTCACTCATCTTAACACAAGTTTAGAAGCTTGATTTTAAGGTTATTGTTTACAACCTCTCTCAACTCACCTCTTTAGCAGTACACCTTGCTTAAACACCATCTTGGCTCACAGCTCTTTTAGTATTTAGCATTTATGTCACAGTGACCAGTCTAAAAACATTCTTAATGATCTACAAAAACAAGCAATGTCTCAATCAGTCCTATGCTGGTACTGTAGAAAATGCTGAATTGTTGCTTTTGCAAACTAAAATTTTGTATTGTATATTCTTTTACTGACTTATGAATTAAGACTGCCTTATCAGAAATACTTTGTAGGGAATTTAGGATAGTACATCAAATAAGATGGGATATTGTTAATATAGTTTTTGCTGTTAGTTGTGTTAAAAGAATTATTGCAAAATCTATCTCTCTCTCAAATAAGGGTTCAATTCAAATACATAGCTCTGCTAAAAGATAAAGATGATCCTGGAAGGAGTTAAAAAGTGACTGAGGTCATGGGTTGGAACCTAAGGAAATGCAGCTCAGCAAACAGGCCAACTGATACTGGGCACAAAATTATCAGAACAGGAAGTTCCGCACCAATATGCGGAAGAACTTTTTCACTGTGAGGGTGAGGGAGCACTGGGACAGGCTGCCCAGAGAAGTTGTGGTGTCTCCTTCTCTGGAGATATTCAGACCCATCTGGATGCCTACCTGTGAGATATGTCCTAAGGAACCTGCTTTGGCAGGGGGGTTGGACCCGATGATCTCTCGAGGTCCCTTCCAACCCCTACAATTCTGTGATTCAGACAGACAGGTTGTCTTCCCTGCTGACTTGACTTTTGGCACATTGGGATGGCTCACTCCTGCGCTATAGAACCTCATTCTTGAGGAGGGTCCAACCTTCCTGAGCTCCTTTATCTTCCAATACTTCCTCCCAGAGGACTCTATCCACCAGGCTCCTCAATAGGCCAATGTCTGCCCTCCTGAAGTCCAGGGTGGCAGTTCTGCCAATCCTTCTCCTTCCTTACCCAAGAATTGGAACTCTATAATCTCGTGATTGCTGTGCCCAAGGCAGCCTCCAACCATCACCTCATCCAAAAGCCCTTCTCTATTCATGAGAGCCTTCCCTTGTTGGCTCACTCACCAGCTGTGTCAGGAAGTTCTCTCACATGCATTCCAAGAACCTTCTAGATTGACCCCTCTTTACTGTATTGTCTACCTAGGAGATATCTGGTAGGGTTGAAGTCACCCACAAGAACAAGGGCCAGCAATCATGATGCTACTCCCAGCTCCCTGAAGAAGATTTCATCTACCTCTTTGTCCTGGTTGGGCGGCCTATAACAGATTCCCACCAGGATGTCCACCTTGTTGGCCTTCCCTCTGATTCTAACCCATAAGCATTCAACCTTATCATCACCATCATTAAACTCCAGACAATCCGGACAATCCCTAACATAGAGGGCTACCCCACCACCTCTCCTTCCTCGCCTGTCCCTCTTGAAAAGTTTATACCCTTCCATCACAGCACTCCAGTTGTGAGAATCATCCCACCAAGTTTCTGTGATGGCAACTAAGTCATAGGCTTCCCACTGTACAATTGCTTCGAGCTCCTCCTGTTTATTGCCCATACTCTGTACATTGGTGTACAGGCATTATCTAGCTTATATAAAGGCCACCACTGGTTACAATATTTAATTAAACATTTTCTATTTAGATTCCAATCTGGTGGTCCTCTGATGTTTTGGGGATTTGTTTTTTTTGTTTGGTTTTGTGGGTTTTTTCTTCTCCACTATGTTAAAATACATTGTAATGGGCTCTTTTTCAAAATGTCTTTGTTTGCACAAACCCCATTATATTATGCAACCAGGAGTTATCTTATAACAACAATGACAAACACAAATTGTTATTATATTCACAAACAAAATTATCACCATTTACTCTGATCCTGTCGCTTCATCCTTCTCCGTCTGTTTCCCTCACGGGATAACAGAACTGCAGATCTGGACTCCACACTCACTTCATGCACAATTGCACATCTCATCAGTCATTTACCACTCAGGCAAATACTAATGAAAATATCATTTTTAAAATGTAAATTCCAAACTCAAATACTGTGATACCATTCCAAAAATATAAGAATCCTAAATGCCAAATACACAGATGAACACCAAAGTGTTCCCAGATGAAAACGGATGTGTTCCCAGATGTATACCAGTGAGGTGCTAGCAAACTGGTATACAATGTTCCACATAAGAAAGTGTCTTCACGGTTTACAAACAGCCCCCTGATGGCCAGATCCCAGAAAAAAAAAAGATTTAAAGAATACCTTTATTTAGATGGCCCCTGTCTGTCGTTGTAGAGACGGACACCACACTATTCAGTGATCTGTGTATTTTAATATGCTCCAGCCACTTTATTGCAACTGCACAGACTCTTTATAGTATTAACTAAAAGCAATACATAACCACACTATAGGCTAAGGGGTCATTTTAAACCTTTTCATTGGTCACCTTTTTTCTGCCTTCTTCTTGGCTCCGGACAGTCTGCACCTGGTCCTCCCTATCACCCTGTTCCGTGAGCTTGTTACAAAGGGAATAATTTCTCTACCTCAAGGGAATGCAGGAATGTTGCCATAGTCAATTTCTTTGGTCATCATGACCGGATTGCTAGCAGACCTGCTGCATCCCCCAACACCTGTCTGCTCCCCCAACGATCCAATTGAGGCAAGGGGTACCTCCAGGGAAATTGAACTACTGAAACATGGTAATTTACTCAAAAGTCAGAGTCCAATGTAGTTGTTAAGCATGTATCCTTTATTGCAGCACTGGGGATCATTCCACCACAAGTGCTCCAACGAATTAGTGAGATAGCAGAGAATTTATGTTACAGAATCATGCCTATTCAATACAATTTCCAAGAGCTAATCTACATAAACATTAGATTTCTAAGAACTCATTTATATATGTCAAAGTTTCTGCGGCATGTGCAATAGTGGCTTTGAAAGTGTCCGTTTCCATTAACTTCTTGAAACATGCACAGTGTGGATTAATCCAGGTGGCTTGTTTCTTCTCTTACAGTTAGCTAATTTTGACTAGTTTTTGGCTAGTTTATCTGCACCCTTATACCGCAGCTCTGAATCATAGAATATACTGAGTTGGAAGGGACACATAAGGATCATCAAGTCCAACTCCTGGATCCATACAGGGCCAGCCAAGTCAGAGCATGTGACTAAGTGCATCATCCAGACACTTCCTGAATTCAGTCAAGCTCAGTGCTGTGACCACCTCCCTGGGGAGCCTGTTCCAGTGCCCATTGTTGCCTTTCGATCGGCAATCGACCTCCTTTGGTTGAGGTGGCACGGAGACACACCCCCCGTCCCCGGGCCAGAGAGCACTGACACCAATATGAGGATGCTGCAAATGGCGTTTATTTATGGTTTAACAACAACTTATATATACCCTATGCCTCGTTACCGCCCCTTAACCCGTGTCACTGCCCATATTATCCTCTCCTGTGCAGAAGCCTTATCTTTAGCAGCATAGTGAGGACCCCTTTTCCCTATTCGCTTTCCATACAGCGCGTGATCTTCCGGTCACCATTCCCTACAGCCCATCCACCCTCTCAGTAAAGAACCTCTTCCTAATATCCAACCTAAACTTTCCATGCCACAGCTTCTTACCGTTCCCTCGAGTTCTATCACTGATCGCTAAAGAGAGGAGATAGGCGCCTGCCCCTTCACTCCCCCTCGTCAGGAAGCCATAGACCACGATGAAGTCTCCCCTCAGCCTCCTCTTCTCCAGGCTGAACAAACGAAGGGACTTCAGCCTCTCCTCATAAGACTTCCCCTCCAGACCCTTCACCATCCTCGTTGCCCACCTACATAATTTTGGCACCTAGTTGGTGAATTTTTATATTTTGAGAGAGCACACCCAGTGATACCCTTTTCCCGGTTTATTTTGTTTATAGTAGGGACTGAAAAGCAGTTACGGCACACCGAAAAATCCCAATCTTTCAAGAATTTGGCATGTTCCACAGACTTGTGGAAGGCTTGATATGACCCTTAGTTAGTCAGTTGCTCCCATTGTTAAATTTTGTACACTGATCAACCCAATTAGACATGTCTGTTTTGCAGGTTAAATTTTTTAAGTAAGCTGCTCACTTTCAATGGTCGCTAACAGAAATCCTTTTTCTTAGTAACTAAACTTGCTCTCAGTTGGAGAAACACATCCCTGAATCTATAGCATATACAAAGAAATACTGGAAACCAATTTATCAGACAAATTACATTGCAAGACGCGAATCCACTCTGTTTGGGGTGGGGGGGGGGGGGGGGGGGGGGGGCCACTGCGCAGTCACCATGCTTCCTTCACCTCCCACTTTCTCCACCACCCGCTCATTCCCACATAAATTCTCCCTGGTAATTACCACGATTGTGTAGGAATAGGAATCGAAATACCGTGATTTCACCGTTTTTCCCGTACTGACACCACCTTACGTGTCCAGTGTCCGACGAGCCGTCTCTGTGTCCCTGAGCCAATGGTTGTTGAAGCCGATACTTGTCCTTCTCCGTAGGATTGTTGTTCCTGTCCTGAGGTTTCTTGTCCGGTGGTTTAGTCGATGATTCTTTGTGTCCATAGTTTTCATCTCCGTAGTTTTAGGGTGGGTGGATGGGCAATTTTGCAAACCCTTTAACAGCAGGCTATGCTGTTGCCCGCTCTGTGTCCATGTTTACTAGCTTTTCAAGGACAAGACGAAGCTGCTCATGGCGGTTAACATTTTCAACTGCGTCACAGGGTGTTTCAGGCTCAGTAAAAGTTAGAGGTGAACAGATATTAAAGGCAGTCAGTTGTACGTTTGTTTCCACATTTTTTCCTTCCAAATGTATAATAGTGGAGGGGCTTCGCATACCTTGATGGCAGATTTATGCGTACTAATTCTTTCAATTCTGACAGATTTACCACTTTGCTCTGATAACATGGCATTATTGCTTCCTATGGCAAGGTACCTGGTACTTCACTGTAACACTCTGCATGTTTAAAAACCATATCTGGATTTGTGAAAAAACCCCTTGCTACTCCATACACTAAAAGTCCAGGTAACTTCTTCCTATAGTTTATCCCTGAATGCTCCGCTTTTCTAAAAAGCATTTGAGCAAATCATACGCCGCTTGTCTATCCATACCTTCTCATCAGCCGGCCGGGGTCTCTCCCCTCGACTTTTGCGTGGGGATCTCCCTTTTGCCTCGGAGCTGTCGCAGCCTTTGCCAGACCTCTGCGGCGCGTGGCCGGCGGTAACCTCTTGGGTGCTCCCGGGCGCGGGGGAACTCGTTTTAACATCTTTGGGTGCTCTCGGCGGTAACCCCTTTGAGTACTCCCAGACGAAGGAACTCGTTAACCCCGAAGGGTCCTCCCAGACACTCTTTAACCCCGCAGGGTCTTCGCAGACATGGGATGCCCGTCCGTCTCCCCTTATTCGCCTCCTGCGCTGCTTTACAGGACCGGTACCCGGACTCCGCCGCATGATGCGTCACCCTCTTTTTGGTCAGGGTCCCTGTTCGGGCGCCATTTGTCGTGACGGAGGGAAGACTTGGACACTTGATGCAAGTGATCAGCAAGCTCCGTTTATTGAATAGTACAGCAGTCTTTTATAATAACTCTAATTAGCTCGTTACATATTGCAAAAGCCAAGCTTATCATTGGTTATTATTTTTAAGGTTAGTCCAGCCCTTAATTCTTTATGTGTGATCAACCAAATCCTCCTGTTCTCACGCCTGGACAGAGAGGCATCTTGCTGTTTGCAACTTATGTATCCAGGAATAGAACATCCTGGCCATATCAGCAGCTAGGTTAGCTGTGTACGATGCCTCCCAAATTCCAGCTCAGACAGCTGTTTCATGTCTGTGTGGCCTTTGTTAGTTAACCATTCCGCAACATTCCCTCTTCCCCTGCTCTTTTACTTTAAGAAGCAGGCAGCTGCGTGGATCTCGGCCCACAGCCGGGGTGAAACCACGACATATGTATAAAGTAGAATTTTCCACTTTGCAGGGGCAGAAATGTGTTTGGCTTAGTGCTTTGACACTATTTCATTTAGAGTTAAATGTACTAACTTGCTTTGCTAACAACTCTGCTTTTGAAGAAGGGCTGAAGGACTGATAAAGAGCATAATTTGGTAAAAAGTATCCTTGAAGAAGAGCTGAAAGACTGATAAAGAGGAAACATCCTGCCCCTGCAAGTGCAAGAGCTAGGGGATGGCCAGAGACGCCTTGAAGTCAACAAGAGAAAAGGTAAAGGTGGTACAGGGAGTTCACGACCACCCACTCAATTAAAGGACTATGCAAATGACCCCCACATACTTTCAATAAGCATGCATGCTAATTTGAATATGCTTGACCAATAGTAGATGATACTGTAATTACTAATCTATTAGTGTAAATTTAGGCAGATTTTTCTAATCCTATAACAAGATAATGCGTTGGGTGGGCAATTGTCTGAAGGGTGAGGCCCAGAGGGTGAAATGACTGATGAGATGTTTCTTTGTATATGCTATAGATTCAGGGATGTGTTTCTCCAACTGAGAGCAAGTTTAGTTACTAAGAAAAAGGATTTCTGTTAGCGACCATTGAAAGTGAGCAGCTTACTTAAAAAATTTAACCTGCAAAACAGACATGTCTAATTGGGTTGATCAGTGTACAAAATTTAACAATGGGAGCAACTGACTAACTAAGGGTCATATCAAGCCTTCCACAAGTCTGTGGAACATGCCAAATTCTTGAAAGATTGGGATTTTTCGGTATGCCGTAACTGCTTTTCAGTCCCTACTATAAACAAAATAAACCGGGAAAAGGGTATCACTGGGTGTGCTCTCTCAAAATATAAAAATTCACCAACTAGGTGCCAAAATTATGTAGGTGAACGAGGATGGTGAAGGGTCTGGAGGGGAAGTCTTATGAGGAGAGGCTAAAGTCCCTTGGTTTGTTCAGCCTGGAGAAGAGGAGGCTGAGGGGAGACTTCATCGTGGTCTGTGGCTTCCTGACGAGGGGGAGTGAAGGGGCAGGCGCCGATCTCCTCTCTTTAGCGATCAGTGATAGAACTCGAGGGAACGGTAAGAAGCTGTGGCATGGAAAGTTTAGGTTGGATATTAGGAAGAGGTTCTTTACTGAGAGGGTGGATGGGCTGTAGGGAATGGTGACCGGAAGATCACGCGCTGTATGGAAAGCGAATAGGGAAAAGGGGTCCTCACTATGCTGCTAAAGATAAGGCTTCTGCACAGGAGAGGATGATATGGGCAGTGACACGGGTTAAGGGGCGGTAACGAGGCATAGGGTATATATAAGTTGTTGTTAAACCATAAATAAACGCCATTTGCAGCATCCTCATATTGGTGTCAGTGCTCTCTGGCCCGGGGACGGGGGGTGTGTCTCCGTGCCACCTCAACCAAAGGAGGTCGATTGCCGGACGAAAGGCAACAATGGGCACTGGAACAGGCTCCCAAGGGAAGTGGTCACAGCACTGAGCTTGACTGAATTCAAGAAGTGTCTGGATGATGCACTTAGTCACATGCTCTGACTTGGCTGGCCCTGTATGGATCCAGGAGTTGGACTTGATGATCCTTATGTGTCCCTTCCAACTCAGTATATTCTATGATTCAGAGCTGCGGTATAAGGGTGCAGATAAACTAGCCAAAAACTAGTCAAAATTAGCTAACTGTAAGAGAAGAAACAAGCCACCTGGATTAATCCACACTGTGCATGTTTCAAGAAGTTAATGGAAACGGACACTTTCAAACAGCCACTATTGCACATGCCGCAGAAACTTTGACATATATAAATGAATTCTTAGAAATCTAATGTTTATGTAGATTAGCTCTTGGAAATTGTATTGAATAGGCATGATTCTGTAACATAAATTCTCTGCTATCTCACTAATTCGTTGGAGCACTTGTGGTGGAATGATCCCCAGTGCTGCAATAAAGGATACATGCTTAACAACTACATTGGACTCTGACTTTTGAGTAAATTACCATGTTTCAGTAGTTCAATTTCCCTGGAGGTACCCCTTGCCTCAATTGGATCGTTGGGGGAGCAGACAGGTGTTGGGGGATGCAGCAGGTCTGCTAGCAATCCGGTCATGATGACCAAAGAAATTGACTATGGCAACATTCCTGCATTCCCTTGAGGTAGAGAAATTATTCCCTTTGTAACAAGCTCACGGAACAGGGTGATAGGGAGGACCAGGTGCAGACTGTCCGGAGCCAAGAAGAAGGCAGAAAAAAGGTGACCAATGAAAAGGTTTAAAATGACCCCTTAGCCTATAGTGTGGTTATGTATTGCTTTTAGTTAATACTATAAAGAGTCTGTGCAGTTGCAATAAAGTGGCTGGAGCATATTAAAATACACAGATCACTGAATAGTGTGGTGTCCGTCTCTACAACGACAGACAGGGGCCATCTAAATAAAGGTATTCTTTAAATCTTTTTTTTTTCTGGGATCTGGCCATCAGGGGGCTGTTTGTAAACCGTGAAGACACTTTCTTATGTGGAACATTGTATACCAGTTTGCTAGCACCTCACTGGTATACATCTGGGAACACATCCGTTTTCATCTGGGAACACTTTGGTGTTCATCTGTGTATTTGGCATTTAGGATTCTTATATTTTTGGAATGGTATCACAGTATTTGAGTTTGGAATTTACATTTTAAAAATGATATTTTCATTAGTATTTGCCTGAGTGGTAAATGACTGATGAGATGTGCAATTGTGCATGAAGTGAGTGTGGAGTCCAGATCTGCAGTTCTGTTATCCCGTGAGGGAAACAGACGGAGAAGGATGAAGCGACAGGATCAGAGTAAATGGTGATAATTTTGTTTGTGAATATAATAACAATTTGTGTTTGTCATTGTTGTTATAAGATAACTCCTGGTTGCATAATATAATGGGGTTTGTGCAAACAAAGACATTTTGAAAAAGAGCCCATTACAATGTATTTTAACATAGTGGAGAAGAAAAAACCCACAAAACCAAACAAAAAAAACAAATCCCCAAAACATCAGAGGACCACCAGATTGGAATCTAAATAGAAAATGTTTAATTAAATATTGTAACCAGTGGTGGCCTTTATATAAGCTAGATAATGCCTGTACACCAATGTACAGAGTATGGGCAATAAACAGGAGGAGCTCGAAGCAATTGTACAGCGGGAAGCCTGTGACTTAGTTGCCATCACAGAAACTTGGTGGGATGATTCTCACAACTGGAGTGCTGTGATGGAAGGGTATAAACTTTTCAAGAGGGACAGGTGAGGAAGGAGAGTTGGTGGGGTAGCCCTCTATGTTAGGGATTGTCCGGATTGTCTGGAGATTAATGATGGTGATGATAAGGTCGAATGCTTATGGGTTAGAATCAGAGGGAAGGCCAACAAGGTGGACATCCTGGTGGGAATCTGTTATAGGCCGCCCAACCAGGACAAAGAGGTAGATGAAATCTTCTTCAGGCAGCTGGGAGTAGCATCATGATTGCTGGCCCTTGTTCTTGTGGGTGACTTCAACCCTACCAGATATCTCCTAGGTAGACAATACAGTAAAGAGGGGTCAATCTAGAAGGTTCTTGGAATGCATGTGAGAGAACTTCCTGACACAGCTGGTGAGTGAGCCAACAAGGGAAGGCTCTCATGAATAGAGAAGGGCTTTTGGATGAGGTGATGGTTGGAGGCTGCCTTGGGCACAGCAATCACGAGATTATAGAGTTCCAATTCTTGGGTAAGGAAGGAGAAGGATTGGCAGAACTGCCACCCTGGACTTCAGGAGGGCAGACATTGGCCTATTGAGGAGCCTGGTGGATAGAGTCCTCTGGGAGGAAGTATTGGAAGATAAAGGAGCTCAGGAAGGTTGGACCCTCCTCAAGAATGAGGTTCTATAGCGCAGGAGTGAGCCATCCCAATGTGCCAAAAGTCAAGTCAGCAGGGAAGACAACCTGTCTGTCTGAATCACAGAATTGTAGGGGTTGGAAGGGACCTCGAGAGATCATCGGGTCCAACCCCCTGCCAAAGCAGGTTCCTTAGGACATATCTCACAGGTAGGCATCCAGAGGGGTCTAAATATCTCCAGAGAAGGAGACCCCACAACTTCTCTGAGCAGTCTGTTTCAGTGCTCCCTCACCCTCACAGTGAAAAAGTTCTTCCGCATATTGGTGCGGAACTTCCTGTTCTGATAATTTTGTGCTCAGTATCCGTTGGCCTGTTTGCTGATCTGCATTTCCTTAGGTTCCAACCCATGACCTCAGTCACTTTTTAACTCCTTCCAGGATCATCTTTATCTTTTAGCAGAGCTATGTATTTGAATTGAACCCTTATTTGAGAGAGAGATAGATTTTGCAATAATTCTTTTAACACAACTAACAGCAAAAACTATATTAACAATATCCCATCTTATTTGATGTACTATCCTAAATTCCCTACAAAGTATTTCTGATAAGGCAGTCTTAATTCATAAGTCAGTAAAAGAATATACAATACAAAATTTTAGTTTGCAAAAGCAACAATTCAGCGTTTTCCACAGTACCAGCATAGGACTGATTGAGACATTGCTTGTTTTTGTAGATCATTAAGAATGTTTTTAGACTGGTCACTGTGGCATAAATGCTAAATACTAAAAGAGCTGTGAGCCAAGATGGTGTTTAAGCAAGGTGTACTGCTAAAGAGGTGAGTTGAGAGAGGTTGTAAACAATAACCTTAAAATCAAGCTTCTAAACTTGTGTTAAGATGAGTGAAGTGACTTTATGCTCACTGCCAGTAAGCAGTGCCTTTGTGGTGGTTTTGGCCCTGGCTAGAGGCCAAATGCCCATCAAGCCGCTCGCTCACTCCCCCCTTCAGCCAAAAAGGGAAGAAAATATATTTTTGGAGGCTTAGGCCCTGAGATAAGGCCAGAGGGATCACTCTCCAGTTAGTGCAATGGGCAAAACAGACTCCACACAGAATAAAGGAAAGAAAACTGATTTATTACAACTACGACTAATACACCCAGTGAACTGGAACGAGATAAGAGTAAGAAGCGGCCAGGTCTTAAAGCGCCTTCCCCCCACCCCTCCCCTTCTTAGCAAACTTAAACTTCATCACGATTTTACTCCCTTCTTCCCCCCTCAACATGGCACGGGGAGGGGCAGGGAATGGGGAGTGAGGTTCCGGCGGTACCAGTTGCTTTCCTTCCCCAGATCTTAACACTTCTACTTCCCCCCACCCCTCGCCTCTTAGCACCCTTGACTTTAATCATCAATTTGCTCCCTTCTTCCCTCCCATCGCAGCCCACCAGGAGGGGCAGGGAATGGGGAATGAGGGGTTTTCAGTCCATTCCGCCCGAGCTGTCTTCTGTCTCAGCTGGGGGGGGCATTACACACACACACTTCCTTTACGGCGCCATGGGGTCCCACCCACGTGAGAGTCGTATCCACGAACTTCTGCAGTGTGAGTCCTTTCCATCGGGGAGTCATCTCCTCACCACAGGCCTCTCAGCAGGACTCCCTTCCATAGGGTTCTGACATTTGGGCCCAGACACCCCCGGCCTGGCTCCCCGCAAAGTCACAAGTCCCCCGGCAAACCTGCTGAGGTGTGGATCAATCTCTTCACAGGGCGTAGATGTCTCTGCTCCCCATCCTCATCCATGGGCTGCAAGGGGACATCCCGCTTCACCATGGTCTTCTCCACGAGCTGCAGGGGAAACTTTCTTTCCACATTCCTTTCCCCCTCCCTCCTTCTGGGCCTGGCCTTGGCTATCAGTGCAGCTGGTCACATCTTCTCACTCTGTGTTCCGGTGGCAAAGTGCGCCAGCCAGGAGTTTTTTTTTCTCGAATATGTGATTCACAGAGGCGCTATAAATCCATCTCTGATTGGTCAGAGATAAATTTGGCTTTGAATTGGCCAGCTCACTGTCTGGAACTTGCAGAAAACTGTAACCACTGCTTTGCAAAAGCCATCTCAGTAGCACAGCTACACCAAACTGCAACAGCCTTTGATTTGGGAATAGCAGGCAGATAAAAATTCTCAAATTTTGAAATTTAATATCAGGATGTCTCTCTGTTTAGTGTTTGGTTTATTTTTAAGAAAGGGACATCTTCTGATGTAAAGGCCAAATGCATGTAGCCAGATGCATTTGTTTTCTTTTTGTGTTCACAGAAATCCTAAATGAATCTCATGTGGACAGATGGATTAACTTATGCCAACCTTGAATGCATCCATATACCATAATAATGAGTGTTATAAAATAACAGAACCAAGTTCAGATTGCGGGTGTAATTTCACCTTTACCAAAACTATAATTGGGTATTGTATTTGGAGTTACAGAGGCACAGAATTACTTTTTGAATTTATGACTGATACCACAACATCCACATCAGCTATGAAGGACGAGGAATATCTGTCCCCAGCAACTTTTGAAAATGCATCAACTCAGCTTCCTATTATTCTAACTCCTTACATCTTACTGGTCCTTACATCCTTAAAAACACTGGTGTTGTAGTTTTGCATGTCTGGGTTCTGGTGGAGGAGGGGGCTGCAGGGGTGGTTTCTGCAAGAAGCAGCTAGAAGCTCTCTGCAGGCCTGACAGAGTAAACACCAGCCAACTCAAGGCCAGAGTCATTGTTGACCAAGGCCGAGCCAATCAGCAATGGTCATAGTGCCTCTGTGAATCACATTTAAGAAGAAAAAAACCTGCTAGGAGCAGCTTGTTGCCACCAGAGAAGGGAGTGAGAAGATGTAAGAAACTGTGCAGGCACCAAGGTCAGTGAAGAAAGAGGGGGGAAGATGAGGCGCTCCAGACACCGGAGAGAGAAATTCCCCTGCAGCCTGTGGAGAAGACCATGATGAAGCAGGCTGTCCCCCTGCAGCCCATGGATGATGATGGGGAGCAGAGATCCCACCTGCAGCCCATGGAGGACCCCATGCCAGAGTGGGTAGAGACACCTGAAGGATGCTGTGACCCTGTGGGAATCCTGCATTGGAGCAAGCTCCTAGCAGCAAAACCTACAGCCTGTGGACAGACTGCCCCATGCCAGAGCAGGTTTGCTGGTGGACTTGTGACTCTGTGGGGGACCAGGTTGGAACA
Source organism: Hypotaenidia okinawae (assembly GCA_027925045.1). NCBI lineage: Eukaryota > Metazoa > Chordata > Aves > Gruiformes > Rallidae > Hypotaenidia > Hypotaenidia okinawae. Next base: position 27,468 of record BSDF01000139.1, read on the forward strand.
GTCTGGGGCAGCTGGTGAAGATCTGAAGCCCTGTGGGAAAGGACTCATGCTGGAGAAGTTTATAGAGGACTGTCCCCCGTGGGTGGGACCCCACGCTGGTGGGAGAGAAGGGTGTGTGGAATGAATGCCCCCTGGACAAGAAGGAAAAGAACTCCTGAGGAACTAACAGAAAGCCCCCATTCCCCCAGTCCCTGCCCCTCTCCATGCCACAATGTGGGGAAGAAGGGAGTTAAATCATGACTAAAGTGAAGTCTGCTAAGAAGGAAGGGGTGGGGGTAGGTGCTTTAATATCTGGTCGTGCTTCTCATTATCCAACTCTGGTTTCACTGGGTGTGCAGTGTAGTGTAATAAATTAGAGAGTTTTCTTTCCTTTATTCTGTGTTGAGTCTGTTTTGCCCATGACACTAATTGCAGAATGATGTCTCCCTGTCCTTATCTCGACTCCTATGCCTCTCCACCTGAAAAGGGGAGTGATAGAGCGACTTTGGTGGGCGTCTGGCTTCCAGCCAGGGTCAAACCACCACAACCAGTCAGCAACATGTGCTGTTTAATCCATCATATTCCCTCAAACAGGTGGAATAATCAATGCAGACTAATATCTCAGCAATGAAACCTACCTGTTCACCATTCCTGAGTACATCTTACTTAGGATGGTCAGCATGATTGCAGACTCTCATCTTTTCAAAACGATCAAAGAGGGATGTGACTGGTATTTTAGGGATGGGATTAGGAATTTTAAACAACATGCATGCTGAGGTACTTGCCAATAAACTGGCCACAGTAACCAGTAACCCTAATAGATTGAAACACCCCTTACAATCTTCTCTTTCAACTCTGGGAATTAACCAGTGGCTCTTATCAGGCATATTACCTCAGTGGAGAGAAGTAAATGAGAAGGACCACCAGTTGATTACAGATGCACTTAATGTGGCCCAAAATAATGTTTCTCTAGCCCTTAGTGGTGTCCAAGCTCAGCTACGGATACAGTCAATGGCAGCTGCAATGATACGGGAAGGTGAGGAAGGCACCTTACCTGCCAAAATTTGGAAAGTAATCTGGGATAATGCAACTGAATTAGAGACAAAATTCCACTCCTGGTGGTATCTAGTTAATTTCTCTTACAACCCTACTGACGATAAAGCCACAGCTTTTGTGTTGACAATACGCAATGCTTCGGTATATACCATATACCGAATCATTGCACTGGGAGTGAATCATAATGGAACCATACTTTATCTCTTACAGCATAGAGTGTGGGCCCATCAAAGGAGGGAAAGTGGCAATTGATGTGAATGCATGTACTGTGTGAGAACAACAAGGAGTTATCTGTGAAAGTAATACCCTCAAGGCTCAAGACATCTGTTTGGACATGGAACAAAACATTTGCCACTTTGAAGTCCATCCAAATGAAGTTCCTGAAACAGTAATAATATATATTGGAAAAGGATGCATATGCATCCAAACATCATGTAGATCCTTATTAAAAGATTATTTTGTTTATAACATAACAAATTGATTTAATCTATGCATATGTAATTTTTCTACAATCATTTGCCCCTATACTTGGCATTGGTGAGGCCGCACCTCGAGTACTGTGTCCAGTTTTGGGTCCCTCACTACAAGAAAGATATTGAGGTCCAGGAGAGTATCCAGAGAAGGGCAACCAGGCTGGTGAAGGGGCTGGAGAGCAAACCTTATGAGGAGAGGCTGAGGGAACTGAAAAAGTATCATGAAATATGAAAACAATGTTGCCGTTGTCGAGACAGAAAAATGACACGTACAAGAGTCTGGTGCACAAGCAAAAAGAACAAACAAATGAACGAACGTGATTTATTTCTGTATCCTCATTTTTATACACTTCTACTATATGCGTGTCCTTTTACTAATGGCCTCTCAGGTATATGCTAATATACAATAGGTTGACATTTTTAACTTCTCTAACAAGGTTTGTTTTTTCCCAGGTTTCCTTATCTACCATCAGCAAATTCCTTAAAATTGTTTTACTTCTCCAGATGTTCTACACTTTCTCTTTCTCACAGGTACACTTTACACCTTCTCATGGGTACACTTTGATATCTTCAAGGCCTAGCTCTATATTCTCAATCAAGGAGTCTATGGGCCTGCCGTAGTCTCCCACACAATGTAATTTGTTGCTTTCTGATTAAAATGTGATAATGATAATGAAAAAGATATGAAGGAAGCAAAGTGGCGTTCTGCCTGCAGTATAGGAAAAAGGTGCCTGAAGCTGGAAGAGGGGGAGGAAGATATTCAGATGTTAGTGGCTCCAGAAGAAGAAAGTGTTAATAATGGAGAAGTCAGCAGTGAAAGAGGTACAAGGTATATAATAATAGTGAAGAGGTAGTAGAGAAAAAGGAAAATGAAAAGGAGACAGTTAAAGACAGAAAGCAAAAGGCTGCAATATTGGCAGCTGCTTTTGCAAGCTCAGGTCTCCTGCCAAGGCCATGGTTTTCAAAGGGGAGAAAAATGAGGAAGAAATCAGGGAATAGGAGGGGACTTAAGAACTAGAATTCCACTATAAAAGGAAACACCTGGTTGAAGTTAATCTGAGGAATTATATAGTTAACTTTTTAGTAGACACAGAGGCAACCTATTCTGTATCAAATCGCTGTAGGGGACCTATGCATAAATATTCTATTGGCTGCAATTTGTGCAACAGGAAAAGAAGAGGTTAGACCTTTTTTCAACCAATTAAAGGCAAAATAGGTAATAAAATGTTGGTACATGAATTTTTATATATGCCAGAATGCCCTATACCTCTAATGGGAAGGGATTTGTTAAACAAACTAGAGCAGCAAGTAACCTTTGAATAAACAAAATTAGAATAGATAATGTTTGGAAAGCACAAATAGATGTATTACAAGAATTACTGTAGACAATGGAAAATGAAGAAAAAGACATACTGATCAATTCTTTTTCCAAGACAGAGGATGCTGTAACCCCTTTTGTATGGTCACCCAAGAAACCTGGAAGAGCTAAATCAACTGTGGTGGTTTATCCCTGGCTGCAAGCCAGATGCCCACCAAAGTCACTCTATCACTCCCCTTTTCAGTTGGACAGGGGAGAAAATATATCTTGAGAGGCTTAAGAGTTGAGATAAGGACAGGGAGAGATCATTCAGCAATCAGTGTCATGGGCAACACAGAATAATGGAAAGAAAATTATCTAATTTATTACAATTCACTACACACCCAGTGAAGCCAGAGTTGGATAATGAGAAGCACGACCAGATCCCTTCTCAGCAGACTTCACTTTAGTCAGGATTTTACTCCCTTCTTCCCCCCCCACTGTGACACGGGGAGGGGCAGGGACTGGGGGAATGGGGGTTTCGGTCAATTTCTCAGGAGTTCTTTTCCTTCTTGTCCAGGGGGGCATTCATTCCACACACCCTTCTCCTGCTGCACCATGGGGTCCCACCCACGGGAGACAGTCCTTCATGAACTTCTCCAACATGAGTCCTTTCCCACAGGGCTTCAGCTCTTCACCAGCTGCCCCAGCATGGGTCACTTCTATGGGGTGCAATCATAAATCATAGAATGTCTCTCAGTCTCTCAAGCCCAGACTGCTACAGCCTGGTCCTCCACAGGGTCACAAGCCTCCCCTCAGCAAACCTGCTCCAGTGTGGATCTCTCTCTCTCTCTCACTCATCTCTGTGTGTCTCTCTCTCCCCAGGCTGCAAGTGCTGGCAGAGGCTTGATCCAATGCAGGTCACAGCATCTCCTGTATGTCTCCACCTATGCCAGTGTGGGGCTTCTTCATGGGCTGCAGGTGGGGTTTTGTCCTATTCCATGGGCTGTGGGGGAAACCCGCTCCACCATGGGTTTCTCCATGGGCTGCAGGGGCATCTTTCTCTCTGGCACCTGGGGTGCCTCCTCCCCCCAACTTTTCCCTGGTCTTGGTGTCTGCACAGCTCCTTACATCTTCTCACTCCTTTCTCTGGTGGCAAAATGCAGCTGCTTGCAGTTTTTTTCTCCTAAATGTGATTCCCAGAGGCGCTGTGACCATCGCCAATTGGCTCGGCCTTGGTCAACAATGACTCCAGCCTTTAGTCGGCTGGTGTTTACTCTCTGGCCTGCAGACAGCTTCTAGCTGCTTCTTGCAGAAGCCACCTCTGCAGCCTCCCCTTCTTCACCAGAACCCAGCCACAGAAAACTATGACATCAACCAAAACGGTAAAAATATAATTGAAGCCAGGAGGTAAACTGATAAGGCAAAAACAGTTGTGTTAAATAAGTAAAGTAATTTGGCAGAGAATAAACCTCCTTCTGTTCCATCTTGTCCTTGTATATCAGATATGCTGGGGCTGCTAGGAGTTTGAGTGAGTGACAATTCTCCATTATAAGTCCAGTCGCATTCAATACTGAACTATCATCATTAAATATTCACAAATCAGTCTAGTTGCGTTCAATGATCTAGCATGGCCAGACTCAGGCAGTTTAGTCGCATTCAATTAGGAACTAGCACAGCTAGATTAGTGAATGTGCTGTTTGTTTGAATTACAGAGTGTAGATTCTTTGGATTGCCTGTGATGATCCACTGTCTACAAAAGCAGGTGCAAACAACATAGCAACATAAAACAGCATAAAGTTACACATAAAGCAACATAAAACTATTTGAACAATACAGCAACATAAATAATTCTCTATAGAGATTTCTAAGTTTCCTAGGATAGATAAATGTTCAAATCTCACCCAAGGCATCCCTGTGGGGGGTGGTGGTGGTGGTACGCTCAGTCTGTCAAAGTCAGTGATGGTTCATGATGGTATCTTCCCTAACATGTCTCAGTGCCTCAGTTTTTGGGCTACTTTTATGCTATTTTTACCTATCAAGTGGAGCTTGAGTGACTCTAATCGTGCATATATCTGTTGTGATTGGTATAAATTTTCCTTGCTAACAGAAATTCAGAGCGCATGCTCAGTGAGGGGTGGTTGTACCTTGGAGGTGGGTAGCTTTTTGGGTGGAGGTGGTTTTTATATTATAATGAGCAAAAGTTGACCCAAAGAACATGATTGTGTCAGGAAAATGATGAATCACTAGTTCAGTTCTGTTTCAGTTCTCACTCAGGGCAGAGACAATGCAGCTTCTTGGTACCATAGCACACAAGGTTCCCATAGATCAGAGCCTGGCCACAGTATCTCCACTCCGTTCTACCCTCAGTGTACTGTTCTCTCAGTGTTACCACATCAAGCTACCCAGATCTTGCCAACCTCCAAGATCACCCAGGGAACTTTTGTGAAATGGACTCTCAGCATATCAGCTGCTCTTGACCCTGGAAGTTTCTTGAATGCTGAACCTTTTCTTAATGCATGATGAACATAAGTTTTAATTTTTAAGTCACTTCCAGTAATTCTTCCACAACAGTATTCTATGAAATTGGAATTCCATGTTGGATAGGAACCTATTATAATTCCCTCAAATATGAACTATTACATGAGTGCCGGTTGAAATAGAATACCCCAATTACACCTGGTAAGAGGAATAGAGATTGGTAGAAGATTTGAGACCTATCAATCAAATAGTATCACAGAATTACTAGGTTGGAAGAGACCTTTGAGATCATCAAACCCAACCATAAAAGTAGTGGATGTCCATCTGGTAGTGCCTAATTCCTGTACTTTGTTAACTATCATAATTGACTCCAATGTTTATTTTACAGTATTGTACTTAAATTCTTCTGCACTTCCATGGAAGAACAAAGCCAGAAGTTGATTGCCTTTGAATGGGAAAGTCCCACTACAGGATGGAAAATGCAGTTATGCTGGACAGTGCTTACCCAAGATTTCAAGAACAGTTTTTGGTAATGTACTTTTGAAGGAACTAGAACAGTGGCAAGGTAAGGAAGCTAATGTTACATTGGTGAAGTATGTAGAGGATATACTTCTGGAGGTGGACAACTGAAGAATGTAAAAAGCAACCATAAGTCTGTTGAAGTCCCAAGTGGCCAGCATGCCGGAAGGCAGTGGCTGCTACTGTATTGTTTATACAGGAGGAATGAAAATTTACTTTGACACCACCACAATAGACGATCACTATTTATGTGCCACATACTGTTGCAGTAGTGTTAGAACAGAAAGGACCTCATGGATAGCCAATGATAAGAATGGCACAATACCAAGCAGTACTGCTTGAGAAGGAAGAGATCATAATGAAGGCAACCAATGTCATCTACTTGGACTTGTGCAAGGTCTTTGACACAGTCCCCCACCACATCCTTATCTCTAAATTGGAGAGATGTGGATTTGATGGGTGGACCATCCAGTGGATAAGAAACTGGTTGAAAGAACGTAGACAAAGGGTGGTGGTCAATGGCTCTATGTCCAGGTGGAGGACAGTGACAAGCGGGGTCCCCCAGGGTTCTGTCTTGGGACCCGTGCTCTTTAACATCTTTATCAATGACATCGATGATGGAATTGAGTGCACCCTCAGCAAGTTTGCAGATGACACCAAGCTGAGTGGTGTGGTTGATACAATAGAAGGAAAAGAAGCCATCCAGAGGGATCTTGACAGGCTGGAAAGGTGGGCCCGGGTGAACCTAATGAGGTTCAACACTGCCAAGTGTCAGGTGTTGCACTTGGGCCGGAGGAATCCCAGACATAGATACAGACTGGGAGAAGAACTCCTTGAGAGTAGCCCTGCTGAGAAGGACCCGGGTATCATGGTGGATGAGAAACTTAACATGAGCCGGCAGTGTGCTCTTGCAGCTCGGAAGGCCAATGGTATCCTGGGCTCCATCAGGAGAGGGGTGGCCAGCAGGGACAGGGAGGTGATTGTCCCTCTCTAATCTGCCCTTGTGAGGCCCCATCTGGAGTACTGTGTCCAGATCTGGGGCCCCCAATATAAGAAAGATGTAGAACTGTTGGAGAGGGTTCAGAGGAGGCCACGAAGATGATTAGAGGGCTGGAGCACCTTCCCTATGAAGAGAGGCTGAGGGAGCTGAGCTTGTTCAGCCTAGAGAAGAGAAGGCTGTGGGGGGACCTCATTGCAGCCTTCCAATACCTGAAGGGACCATATAAACAGGAGGGAAATCAACTTTTTAAAAGGGTAGACAATGGCAAGACAAGGGGGAATGGATTAAAACTAAAGGAAGGAAGGTTTAAATTAGATATTAGGGGGAAGTTTTTTACAGAGAGAGTGATGAGGTGCTGGAACAGGCTGCTCAGAGAGGTGGTGGATGCCCCATCCCTGGAAGTGTTTAAGGACAGTTTGGGTGGGGCCCTGGGCAACCTTGTGTAGATCCAGGCCTGGAGGTTGGTGGCCCTGCCTGTAGCGGGGACTTGGAACTCTATGATCCTTGGGGTCTCTTCCAACCCAGACCATTCTATGATTCTATGATTCTATGAAGATGTCTAGTACCTTAAATCCAGCATGACTGTTACCTCTACATGAAGGAGAAGAATTAGCACATGATTGTTTACAATCTATTGAATAGGTATATTCCAGGCAATGCAGCCCTGAAAGATATCCCCTTAAGAGATCCTGATTGGGAATTATTCACTGATGGGAGCAGTTTTCTCATTGTCATGGTTTATCCCCAGCTGGGAGCTGAGCACCATGTAGCCTCTCATTTTCCCACCCAATTCCCCACCTGGAGGGAGAAAAAGAAGGATACGATACAGTTAATTTTTACAAGGAGCCGGCACAGGTAAGCTGACCTGGCCAAGAATGTTTTCCATACCACATGACATTATGCTCCACATAAAGGGGGTGGTCAGGGAGGGGCAGGTCTGCACAGTTCCAGGATGGTCTGAGTTCAGGCTGAGCACCTGGTCAGTCATCCAGTTATTAAAGTGCTTTGTGTTATCACCGTTTGTGTATTCTGTCACAAGTCCTGCTGTTTTCCTCTCCCTGTGCTGTCCCAGTAAATTGTCCTTATCCCAACCCCATGGTATACTGTCCATTTCTCCTCCCCATACCACCTAGGGAGGAGTGAGACAGCAGCAAGTGGTGCTCAGCTGCCACCTGGGGCTAAACCACAACAGGAATCACAGAACATTAGGAGCTGGAAGAGACCTTGAAAAATCATCTAGTCCAACCCCCTGCCAGAACAGGATCACCTAGACTAAATCACACAGGAACGCATCCAGGTGGGTTTTGAATGTCTCCAGAGAAGGAGACTCCACCACCTCCCTGGGCAGCCTATTCCAGTGCTCTGTCACCCTCACTGTGTAAAAGTTCTTCCACGTGTTTGCGCAGAACTTCCTATGCTCCAACTTGAGGCCTTGTCCTGCCTCCACAGACCATTGAAAAGAAGTTGGATATTTCCCCTTGTGTCCCACACTTGAGATATCTATAAACATTAATCAGATCCCCTCTTAGTCTTCTTTTCTCAAGGCTGAACAGCCCCGGTTCTTTCAGCCTGTCCTCGTAGGGGAGATGGTCCAGTCCTTTAATCATCTTCGTAGCCCTCCGCTGGACTCTCTCCAGGAGATCTCTGTCTTTTTTATACCAGTGAGCAAGAGAGAGCTTTGGCTGGAACTCAGGAAGAAAAGGAGAGTTTATGATTGCTGGAAGAAGGGGCAGGTAACCCAGGAGGAGTACAGGGCTGAGGTGAAGTTATGCAGGGAGAAAATAAGGAGGGCCAAAGCCCAAATAGAACTCAATCTGGCCACTGCTGTAAAAGATAAAAGGAAGAAATTCTATAAATATGTTAATAACAAAAGGAGATCCAGGGAGAACCTTTATTGGATGCAGGGGGAACCGTTTTGACTGAGGACAAAGAAAAGTCTAAGGTACTTAATGCTTTTTTTTTTCCTCAGTCTTTAGTAGTAAGACCAGTTGGTCTCCTGATACCCAGATCCCTGAGTGGAAAGATGGGGATGGGAAGTGGACCGAAGCCCCCATAATCCCAGGGGAATTTGTTAGCGACCTGCTCAGCCGCTTAGATCCGCCCAAGTTGATGGGTCCAAATGGGATTCACCCAAGGGTACCCAAGCCACTTTCCCTTATTTACCAGAAGTCCTGGCTGACCAGGGTGGTTCCACTGGACTGGAAGCTGGTGCATGTGACACCCATCTACAAGAAGGGACGGAAAGAGAATCCGGGGAACTACAGGCCTGCCAGCCTGACCTCGGTGCTGGGGAAGGTGATGGAACAAATCACCTTGAGTACTATCACACAACACATGCAAGACACTCAGGTGATCAGGCCCAGTCAGCATGGGTTTATGAAAGGCAGATCGTGCTTGACCAACCTGATCTCCTTCTGTGACAAGGTGACATGCTCAGTGGCATGAGAGGAAGGCTGTAGATGTTGTCTACCTGAACTCCAGTAAACCCTTCGACACTGTCTCCCACAGCATCCTCCTAGAGAAACTAGCTGCTCATGGATTAGATGGGTATACTCTTTGCTGGGTGAGGTGGTTTGGTTCCAGGAAGTCATTTCCATAAACTCCTCCCAATTGCGCCTGCACACTGTCTCCTGGTGGTGGTCTTCTGGGGTCTCATCGATGAAGGCTCAAAGTCTTCATCAGGTTGAACTTTTCACCTCCTCTCCCGGCACATGCATAGTTGTGATTGTTCCAGCTGGGCAGCACAGCCGTCTGGTGTGTCAGCCACCCCTCCCAGTTTTGTGTCATCAGCAAACTTGCTGACTGTACACTCTATTCCCTCATCCAGGTCATCAATAAATATATTGAATAGTACAGGTCCCAGTACCAACTCCTGAGGGACTCCACTAGACACAGGCCTCCAGCTAGACTCTGTCCCATTGATTCAAACTCGCTGGCTTCTTCCCTTCAACCAGCTTTCAGTCTACCTCACTACTCAACCTTCCAGACCACACTTCCTCAGTTTAGCCATGAGGATGCTGTGAGAGACGGTGTCAAATGCTTTACTGAAATCAAGGTAGACCACATCCACTGCCCTACCATCATCTATCCACCTGGTTATATCCTCATAAAAGGCTATCAGATTAGTCAAACATGACTTTCCCTTGGTAAAACCATGTTGACTGCTCCTAACAACCCTCTTATCCTTGATGTGCCTAGAGACAGCACCAAGGATAAGTCTTTCCATTACCTTTCCTGGGATGGAAGTGAGGCCGACTGGTCTGTAGTTACCCGGGTCCTCCTTCTTGCCCTTTTTGAAGACTGGAGTAACATTTGCTTTCCTCCAGTCCTCAAGCACCTCTCCTGTTTCCCAGGATTTAGCAAAGATGATGGATAGTGGCCTAGCAATGAGTTTGCCAGCTCCCTCAGCACCCTCGAGGGCATCCCATCAGGACCCATGGATTTATGGATGTCCAGACAGCTTAATTCACCCCTGACCCAGTCCTCATCAACCGAGGCAGACTCATCATTTATCCTGACTTCCTCTGGGGCTTCAGCCATCTGGGGCTCCTGCAAACAGTCTCCAGCAGTGTAGACAGAGACAAAGAAGGCATTCAGTAACTCTGCCTTCTTTCTATCCTCAGTCACCAGGGCACCCACCTCATTCAGCAGAGGGCCTACATTGCCTCTAGTGTTAGTTTTGTCTGCAATGTATTTGAAGAAACCCTTTCTGTTGTCCTTGACTTCCCTTGCAAGGTTTAATTCAAAGGAGGCCTTAGCTTCCCTAGTTTCCACCCTACATGCCCTGACAACAGTCTTATATTCCTCCCAAGTGGCCAACCCCTCCCTCCATGACCTGTAGACTCTCTTCTTCCACTTGAGTTTGCCCAGCAGTCCCCTGTTTACCCACTGTGTGTCTTCTGCCTCCCTTTCTTGATTTCTTTCCCATTGGGATGCTTGAGCTTGGAAGATGTGGTCCTTGAATATGGACCAGCTATCTCAGGCCCCTTTTCCTTCCAGTACCCTGTCCCATGGGATTTTCCCCAGTAATTGCTTGAAGAAGCCAAAGTTGGCCCTGCTGAAGTCCAGGGTTGCAGTCCTACTTGATATTCTCTTCCTACCACATAAGATCTTGAACTCCACTATCTCATGGTCACTGCAGCCAAGTCTACCCTCAACCTTCACCTCTTCAACCAGTCCCTCCTTGTTAGTGAGTACAAGATCCAGCAGCGCTCCTCTCCTAGTAGGCTCATCCACCATTTGCATTAGGAAGTTATTGTTGATGCACTGGAGGAACCTCCTGGACTGTGAGCAGCTGGCTGTGCAGGCCTTCCAGCAAATATCTGTTGTAGTTTAAATCCCCCATAAGAAACAGGGCCTGTGCTTGCGAGGCTACTGTCAGCTGCCTGTAGAAGGCCTCATCAACTTCCTCCTCTTGATCAGGTGGCCTGTAATAGACACCCATAGCAGTATCACCCATGCTAGCCTGCCCTTTAATTCTCACTCACAAACTCTCAACTCATTCCTCATCCGCCCCTGGACAGAACTCAATACATTCTAGTTGTTCTTTCACATAAAGAGCAACTCCTCCTTGCCTTGTTGGCCTGTCTTTCCTAAAAAGGACATAGCCATCCATGACCACATTCCAGTCACGTGAGTTGTCCCACCATGTCTCTGTAATTGCAACTAGGTCATAACCCCTTGACCTCACACAGATTTCCAACTCCTGTTTATTCCCCATAGGGGAGGCCTCCTCCATAGAGCTTTAAACTAGATTTGAAGAGGGATGGGGTTGTTGCTGGGTTCCCACCAGTGGGGCAGTGTTCTGGTAATAATGAGAACCAGAAGACCTCATACTCCCCTAAGGCAAAAATGGTATGCTCGGCTTGCTCCCTGAAATGCCTGTACACCAATGTAAAAGGATGGTGAGGGCTAGTGCTTGGATTGCTTGTTTACGGGCTCCGTCTGAAATGCTGTGATGGGCCCATGTTACGGTGATGCCTGAGGCTAGTAAGATGGCGGTGTTGAGTAGGGGGACTTCTAGGGGGTTGAGTGGGCTAATTCCTGTTGGAGGTCATTGGCCTCCTAGTTCTGGGGTGGGGGCTAGGCTGGAGTGGAAGAATGCTCAGAAGAAGCCCAGGAAGAAGAAGGCTTCTGATGTAATGACTAGGGCTATTCCATATCGTAGGCCTTTTTGGACGGGCGGGGTGTGGTGGCCTTGGAATGTGCTTTCTTGGACGATATCCCGTCATCATTGAAGAGTGACCAAGGCTATGGAGACTAGTCCTAGTGTGAGAAGTAGG
>BSDF01000140.1:0-38921 GCA_027925045.1 Hypotaenidia okinawae
AGTTCGGCCTGTTTCTACTGCAAGGCTGCTGCGGCCGAGACCAATGGCTAGGGAAGTAGTATGAGGAGGGTTCCCCGGAAGAGTTAAGTCCTTAGGCCCGGGGTGAGAGGGACTGCTTCTGAGCTTCCATGGGCGTTGTCAGGGCAGGTATGTCTTTGGGTCGGGACTGCGTGCGTTTGGCAGCTATTCCTGGACGTTCGGCATGTTTGGACTGGAAGGCTGCTTTTGCCGAGCCCAATGGCTAGGGAAGTAGTATGAGGAGGGTTCCCCGGAAGAGGAAAGTCCTTAGGCCCGGGGTTAGAGGGGATGCTTCTGAGCTTCCATGGGCGTTGTCAGGGCAGGTATGTCTTTGGGTCGTGACTGCCTGCGTTTGGCAGCTATTCCTGGACGTTCGGCCTGTTTCTACTGCAAGGCTGCTGCGGCTGAGCCCAATGGCTAGGGAAGTAGTATGAGGAGGGTTCCCCGGAAGAATTAAGTCCTTAGGCCCGGGGTGAGAGGGGCTGCTTCTGAGCTTCCATGGGCGTTGTCAGGGCAGGTATGTCTTTGGGTCGGGACTGCCTGCGTTTGGCAGATATTCCTGGACGTTCGGCCTGTTTGGACTGGAAGGCTGCTGCGGCCGAGCCCAATGGCTAGGGAAGTAGTATGAGGAGGTTTCCCCGGAAGAGGAAAGTCCTTAGGCGCTGGGTCAGAGGGGCTGCTTCTGAGCTTCCATGGGCGTTGTCAGGGCAGGTATGTCTTTGGGTCGGGACTGCCTGCGTTTGGCAGCTATTCCTGGACGTTCGGCCTGTTTCTACTGCAAGGCTGCTGCGGCCGAGACCAATGGCTAGGGAAGTAGTATGAGGAGGGTTCCCCGGAAGAGGAAAGTCCTTAGGCCCGGAGTGAGAGGGGCTGCTTCTGAGCTTCCATGGGCGTTGTCAGGGCAGGTATGTCTTTGGGTCGGGACTGCCTGCGTTTGGCAGCTATTCCTGGACGTTCGGCCTGTTTGGACTGGAAGGCTGCTGCGGCTGAGCCCAATGGCTAGGGAAGTAGTATAAGGAGGGTTCCCCGGAAGAGTTAAGTCCTTAGGCCCAAGGTTAGAGGGGCTGCTTCTGAGCTTCCATGGGCGTTGTCAGGGCAGGTATGTCTTTGGGTCGGGACTGCCTGCGTTTGGCAGCTATTCCTGGACGTTCGGCCTGTTTGGACTGGAAGGCTGCTGTGGCCGTGCCCAATGGCTAGGAAAGTAGTATGAGGAGGGTTCCCCGGAAGTTGAAAGTCCTTAGGCCCGGGGTGAGAGGGACTGCTTCTGAGCTTCCATGGGCGTTGTCAGGGCAGGTATGTCTTTGGGTCGGGACTGTCTGCGTTTGGCAGCTATTCCTGGACGTTCGGCCTGTTTCTACGGCAAGGCTGCTGCGGCCGAGCCCAATGGCTAGGGAAGTAGTATGAGGAGGGTTCCCCGGAAGAGGAAAGTCCTTATGCCCGGGGTGAGAGGGGCTGCTTCTGAGCTTCCATGGGCGTTGTCAGGGCAGGTATGTCTTTGGTTTGGGACTGCCTGCGTTTGGCAGCTATTCCTGGACGTTTGGCGTGTTTGCACTGGAAGGCTGCTGCGGCCGAGCCCAATGGCTAGGGAAGTAGTATGAGGAGGGTTCCCCGGAATAGGAATGTCCTTAGTCTCGGGGTGAGAGGGGCTGCTTCTGAGCTTCCATGGTCGAGTTCAGGGCAGGTATATCTTTGGGTCGGGACTGCCTGCGTTTGGCAGCTATTCTTGGACGTTCGGCCTCTTTGGACTGGAAGGCTGCTGCGGCGGAGCCCAATGGCTAGGGAAGTAGTATGAGGAGGTTTCCCCGGAAGAGGAAAGTCCTTAGGCCTGGTGTGAGAGGGGCTGCTTCTGAGCTTCCATGGGCGTTGTCAGGGCAGGTATGTCTTTGGGTCGGGACTGCCTGCATTTGGCAGGTATTCCTGGACGTTCGGCCTGTTTGGACTGGAAGGCTGCCTCGGCCGAGCCCAATGGCTAGGGAAGTAGTATGAGGAGGATTCCCCGGGAGAGGAAAGTCCTTAGGCCCGAGGTGAGAGGGGCTGCTTCTGAGCATCCATGGGCGTTGTCAGGGCAGGTATGTCTTTGGGTCGGGACTGCCTGCGTTTGGCAGCTATTCCTGGACGTTCTGCCTGTTTGGACTGGAAGGCTGCTGTGGCCGAGCCCAATGGCTAGGGAAGCAGTATGAGGAGGGTTCCCCAGAAGAGGAAAGTCCTTATGCCCGGGGTGAGAGGGGCTGCTTCTGAGCTTCCATGGGCGTTGTCAGGGCAGGTATGTCTTTGGGTCGGGACTGCGTGCGTTTGGCAGCTATTCCTGGACGTTCGGAATGTTTGGACTGGAAGGCTGCTTTTGCCGAGCCCAATGGCTAGGGAAGTAGTATGAGGAGGGTTCCCCAGAAGAGGAAAGTCCTTAGGCCCGGGGTTAGAGGGGATGCTTCTGAGCTTCCATGGGTTTGTCAGGGCAGGTATGTCTTTGGGTCGTGACTGCCTGCGTTTGGCATCTATTCCTGGACGTTCGGCCTGTTTCTACTGCAAGGCTGCTGCGGCTGAGCCCAATGGCTAGGGAAGTAGTATGAGGAGGGTTCCCCGGAAGAGTTAAGTCCTTAGGCCCGGGGTGAGAGGGGCTGCTTCTGAGCTTCCATGGGCGTTGTCAGGGCAGGTATGTCTTTGGGTCGGGACTGCCTGCGTTTGGCAGCTATTCCTGGACGTTCGGCCTGTTTGGACTGGAAGGCTGCTGTGGCCGTGCCCAATGGCTAAGAAAGTAGTATGAGGAGGGTTCCCCGGGAGAAGAAAGTCCTTAGGCCCGGGGTTAGAGGGGATGCTTCTGAGCTTCCATGGGCGTTGTCAGGGCAGGTATGTCTTTGGGTCGGGACTGCCTGCGTTTGGCAGGTATTCCTGGAAGTTCGGCCTGTTTCTACTGCAAGGCTGCTGCCGCCGAGACCAATAGCTAGGGAAGTAGTATGAGGAGTGTTCCCCGGAAGTTGAAAGTCCTTATGCCCGGGGTGAGAGGGACTGCTTCTGAGCTTCCATTGGCGTTGTCAGGGCAGGTATGTCTTTGGGTCGGGACTTCGTGGGTTTGGCAGCTATTCCTGGACGTTCGGCCTGTTTCTACGGCAAGGCTGCTGCGGCCGAGCCCAATGGCTAGGGAAGTAGTATGAGGAGGGTTCCCCGAAAGAGGAAAGTCCTTATGCCCGGGGTGAGAGGGGCTGCTTCTAAGCTTCCATGGGCGTTGTCAGGGCAGGTATGTCTTTGGTTTGGGACTGCCTGCGTTTGGCAGCTATTCCTGGAAGTTTGGCGTGTTTGCACTGGAAGGCTGCTGCGGCCGAGCCCAATGGCTAGGGAAGTAGTATGAGGAGGGTTCCCCGGAATAGGAATGTCCTTAGTCTCGGGGTGAGAGGGGCTGCTTCTGAGCTTCCATGGTCGAGTTCAGGGCAGGTATATCTTTGGGTCGGGACTGCCTGCGTTTGGCAGCTATTCCTGGACGTTCGGCCTCTTTGGACTGGAAGGCTGCCTCGGCCGAGCCCAATGGCTAGGGAAGTAGTATGAGGAGGTTTCCCCGGAAGAGGAAAGTCCTTAGGCCTGGTGTGAGAGGGGCTGCTTCTGAGCTTCCATGGGCGTTGTCAGGGCAGGTATGTCTTTGGGTCGGGACTCCCTGCATTTGGCAGGTATTCCTGGACGTTCGGCCTGTTTGGACTGGAAGGCTGCCTCGGCCGAGCCCAATGGCTAGGGAAGTAGTATGAGGAGGATTCCCCGGGAGAGGAAAGTCCTTAGGCCCGAGGTGAGAGGGGCTGCTTCTGAGCATCCATGGGCGTTGTCAGGGCAGGTATGTCTTTGGGTCGGGACTGCCTGCGTTTGGCAGCTATTCCTGGACGTTCTGCCTGTTTGGACTGGAAGGCTGCTGTGGCCGAGCCCAATGGCTAGGGAAGTAGTATGAGGAGGGTTCCCCAGAAGAGGAAAGTCCTTATGCCCGGGGTGAGAGGGGCTGCTTCTGAGCTTCCATGGGCGTTGTCAGGGCAGGTATGTCTTTGGGTCGGGACTGCCTGCGTTTGGCAGCTATTCCTGGACGTTCGGCCTGTTTGTACTGGAAGGCTGCTGCGGCTGAGCCCAATGGCTAGGGAAGTAGTATGAGGAGGGCTCCCCGGAAGAGTTAAGTCCTTAGGCCCAAGGTTAGAGGGGCTGCTTCTGAGCTTCCATGGGCGTTGTCAGGGCAGGTATGTCTTTGGGTCGGGACTGCTTGCGTTTGGCAGCTATTGCTGGACGTTCGGCCTGTTTGGACTGGAAGGCTGCTGCGGCCGTGCCCAATGGCTAAGAAAGTAGTATGAGGAGGGTTCCCCGGAAGAATTAAGTCCTTAGGCCCCGGGTTAGAGGGGATGCTTCTGAGCTTCCATGGGTGTTGTCAGGGCAGGTATGACTTTGGGTCGGGAATGCCTTCGTTTGGCAGGTATTCGTGGAAGTTCGGCCTGTTTCTACTGCAAGGCTGCTGCAGCCGAGACCAATGGCTAGGGAAGTAGTATGAGGAGGGTTCCACGGAAGTTGAAAGTCCTTATGCCCGGGGTGAGAGGGACTGCTTCTGAGCTTCCATGGGCGTTGTCAGGGCAGGTACGTCTTTGGGTCGGGACTGCGTGCGTTTGGCAGCTATTCCTGGACGTTCGGCCTGTTTGGACTGGAAGGCTGCTGCGGCCGAGACCAATGGCTGGGGAAGTAGTATGAGGAGGGTTCCCCGGAAGAATTAAGTCCTTAGGCCCGGGGTGAGAGGGGCTGCTTCTGAGCTTCCATGGGCGTTGTCAGGGCAGGTATGTCTTTGGGTCGGGACTGCCTGCGTTTGGCAGCTATTCCTGGACGTTCGGCCTGTTTGGACTGGAAGGCTGCTGTGGCCGAGCCCAATGGCTAGGGAAGTAGTATAAGGAGGGTTCCCCGGAAGAGTTAAGTCCTTAGGCCCAAGGTTAGAGGGGCTGCTTCTGAGCTTCCATGGGCGTTGTCAGGGCAGGTATGTCTTTGGGTCGGGACTGCCTGCGTTTGGCAGATATTCCTGGACGTTCGGCCTGTTTGGACTGGAAGGCTGCTGTGGCTGTGCCCAATGGCTAAGAAAGTAGTATGAGGAGGGTTCCCCGGGAGAAGAAAGTCCTTAGGCCCGGGGTTAGAGGGGATGCTTCTGAGCTTCCATGGGCGTTGTCAGGGCAGGTATGTCTTTGGGTCGGGACTGCCTGCGTTTGGCAGGTATTCCTGGAAGTTCGGCCTGTTTCTACTGCAAGGCTGCTGCCGCCGAGACCAATGGCTAGGGAAGTAGTATGAGGAGTGTTCCCCGGAAGTTGAAAGTCCTTATGCCCGGGGTGAGAGGGACTGCTTCTGAGCTTCCATTGGCGTTGTCAGGGCAGGTATGTCTTTGGGTCGGGACTTCGTGGGTTTGGCAGCTATTCCTGGACGTTCGGCCTGTTTCTACGGCAAGGCTGCTGCGGCCGAGCCCAATGGCTAGGGAAGTAGTATGAGGAGGGTTCCCCGAAAGAGGAAAGTCCTTATGCCCGGGGTGAGAGGGGCTGCTTCTAAGCTTCCATGGGCGTTGTCAGGGCAGGTATGTCTTTGGTTTGGGACTGCCTGCGTTTGGCAGCTATTCCTGGAAGTTTGGCGTGTTTGCACTGGAAGGCTGCTGCGGCCGAGCCCAATGGCTAGGGAAGTAGTATGAGGAGGGTTCCCCGGAATAGGAATGTCCTTAGTCTCGGGGTGAGAGGGGCTGCTTCTGAGCTTCCATGGTCGAGTTCAGGGCAGGTATATATTTGGGTCGGGACTGCCTGCGTTTGGCAGCTATTCCTGGACGTTCGGCCTCTTTGGACTGGAAGGCTGCTGCGGGCGAGCCCAATGGCTAGGGAAGTAGTATGAGGAGGTTTCCCCGGAAGAGGAAAGTCCTTAGGCCTGCTGTGAGAGGGGCTGCTTCAGAGCTTCCATGGGCGTTGTCAGGGCAGGTATGTCTTTGGGTCGGGACTCCCTGCATTTGGCAGGTATTCCTGGACGTTCGGCCTGTTTGGACTGGAAGGCTGCTGCGGCCGTGCCCAATGGCTAAGAAAGTAGTATGAGGAGGGTTCCCCGGAAGAATTAAGTCCTTAGGCCCCGGGTTAGAGGGGATGCTTCTGAGCTTCCATGGGTGTTGTCAGGGCAGGTATGACTTTGGGTCGGGAATGCCTTCGTTTGGCAGGTATTCGTGGAAGTTCGGCCTGTTTCTACTGCAAGGCTGCTGCAGCCGAGACCAATGGCTAGGGAAGTAGTATGAGGAGGGTTCCACGGAAGTTGAAAGTCCTTATGCCCGGGGTGAGAGGGACTGCTTCTGAGCTTCCATGGGCGTTGTCAGGGCAGGTACGTCTTTGGGTCGGGACTGCATGCGTTTGGCAGCTATTCCTGGACGTTCGGAATGTTTGGACTGGAAGGCTGCTTTTGCCGAGCCCAATGGCTAGGGAAGTAGTATGAGGAGGGTTCCCCAGAAGAGGAAAGTCCTTAGGCCCGGGGTTAGAGGGGATGCTTCTGAGCTTCCATGGGTTTGTCAGGGCAGGTATGTCTTTGGGTCGTGACTGCCTGCGTTTGGCAGCTATTCCTGGACGTTCGGCCTGTTTCTACTGCAAGGCTGCTGCGGCTGAGCCCAATGGCTAGGGAAGTAGTATGAGGAGGGTTCCCCGGAAGAATTAAGTCCTTAGGCCCGGGGTGAGAGAGGCTGCTTCTGAGCTTCCATGGGCGTTGTCAGGGCAGGTATGTCTTTGGGTCGGGACTGCCTGCGTTTGGCAGATATTCCTGGACGTTCGGCCTGTTTGGACTGGAAGGCTGCTGCGGCCGAGCCCAATGGCTAGGGAAGTAATATGAGGAGGTTTCCCCGGAAGAGGAAAGTCCTTAGGCGCTGGGTGAGAGGGGCTGCTTCTGATCTTCATGGGCGTTGTCAGGGCAGGTATGTCTTTGGGTCGGGACTGCCTGCGTTTTGCAGCTATTCCTGGACGTTCGGCCTGTTTCTACTGCAAGGCTGCTGCGGCCGAGACCAATGGCTAGGGAAGTAGTATGAGGAGGGTTCCCCGGAAGAGGAAAGTCCTTAGGCCCGGAGTGAGAGGGGCTGCTTCTGAGCTTCCATGGGCGTTGTCAGGGCAGGTATGTCTTTGGGTCGGGACTGCCTGCATTTGGCAGCTATTCCTGGACGTTCGGCCTGTTTGGACTGGAAGGCTGCTGCGGCCGAGACCAATGGCTGGGGAAGTAGTATGAGGAGGGTTCCCCGGAAGAATTAAGTCCTTAGGCGCTGGGTTAGAGGGGCTGCTTCTGAGCTTCCATGGGCGTTGTCAGGGCAGGTATGTCTTTGGGTCGGGACTGCCTGCGTTTGGCAGCTATTCCTGGACGTTCGGCCTGTTTGGACTGGAAGGCTGCTGTGGCCGAGCCCAATGGCTAGGGAAGTAGTATGAGGAGGGTTCCCCAGAAGAGGAAAGTGCTTAGGCCCGGGGTGAGAGGGGCTGCTTCTGAGCTTCCATGGGCGTTGTCAGGGCAGGTATGTCTTTGGGTCGGGACTGCCTGCGTTTGGCAGCTATTCCTGGACGTTCGGCCTGTTTGGACTGGAAGGCTGCTGCGGCTGAGCCCAATGGCTAGGGAAGTAGTATAAGGAGGGTTCCCCGGAAGAGTTAAGTCCTTAGGCCCAAGGTTAGAGGGGCTGCTTCTGAGCTTCCATGGGCGTTGTCAGGGCAGGTATGTCTTTGGGTCGGGACTGCCTGCGTTTGGCAGCTATTCCTGGAGGTTCGGCCTGTTTGGACTGGAAGGCTGCTGTGGCTGTGCCCAATGGCTAAGAAAGTAGTATGAGGAGGGTTCCCCGGGAGAAGAAAGTCCTTAGGCCCGGGGTTAGAGGGGATGCTTCTGAGCTTCCATGGGCGTTGTCAGGGCAGGTATGTCTTTGGGTCGGGACTGCCTGCGTTTGGCAGGTATTCCTGGAAGTTCGGCCTGTTTCTACTGCAAGGCTGCTGCCGCCGAGACCAATGGCTAGGGAAGTAGTATGAGGAGTGTTCCCCGGAAGTTGAAAGTCCTTATGCCCGGGGTGAGAGGGACTGCTTCTGAGCTTCCATTGGCGTTGTCAGGGCAGGTATGTCTTTGGGTCGGGACTTCGTGGGTTTGGCAGCTATTCCTGGACGTTCGGCCTGTTTCTACGGCAAGGCTGCTGCGGCCGAGCCCAATGGCTAGGGAAGTAGTATGAGGAGGGTTCCCCGAAAGAGGAAAGTCCTTATGCCCGGGGTGAGAGGGGCTGCTTCTAAGCTTCCATGGGCGTTGTCAGGGCAGGTATGTCTTTGGTTTGGGACTGCCTGCGTTTGGCAGCTATTCCTGGAAGTTTGGCGTGTTTGCACTGGAAGGCTGCTGCGGCCGAGCCCAATGGCTAGGGAAGTAGTATGAGGAGGGTTCCCCGGAATAGGAATGTCCTTAGTCTCGGGGTGAGAGGGGCTGCTTCTGAGCTTCCATGGTCGAGTTCAGGGCAGGTATATATTTGGGTCGGGACTGCCTGCGTTTGGCAGCTATTCCTGGACGTTCGGCCTCTTTGGACTGGAAGGCTGCTGCGGGCGAGCCCAATGGCTAGGGAAGTAGTATGAGGAGGTTTCCCCGGAAGAGGAAAGTCCTTAGGCCTGCTGTGAGAGGGGCTGCTTCAGAGCTTCCATGGGCGTTGTCAGGGCAGGTATGTCTTTGGGTCGGGACTCCCTGCATTTGGCAGGTATTCCTGGACGTTCGGCCTGTTTGGACTGGAAGGCTGCCTCGGCCGAGCCCAATGGCTAGGGAAGTAGTATGAGGAGGATTCCCCGGGAGAGGAAAGTCCTTAGGCCCGAGGTGAGAGGGGCTGCTTCTGAGCATCCATGGGCGTTGTCAGGGCAGGTATGTCTTTGGGTCGGGACTGCCTGCGTTTGGCAGCTATTCCTGGACGTTCTGCCTCTTTGGACTGGAAGGCTGCTGTGGCCGAGCCCAATGGCTAGGGAAGTAGTATGAGGAGGGTTCCCCAGAAGAGGAAAGTCCTTATGCCTGGGGTGAGAGGGGCTGCTTCTGAGCTTCCATGGGCGTTGTCAGGGCAGGTATGTCTTTGGGTCGGGACTGCCTGCGTTTGGCAGGTATTCCTGGACGTTCGGCCTGTTTGTACTGGAAGGCTGCTGCGGCTGAGCCCAATGGCTAGGGAAGTAGTATGAGGAGGTTTCCCCGGAAGAGTTAAGTCCTTAGGCCCAAGGTTAGAGGGGCTGCTTCTGAGCTTCCATGGGCGTTGTCAGGGCAGGTATGTCTTTGGGTCGGGACTGCTTGCGTTTGGCAGCTATTCCTGGACGTTCGGCCTGTTTGGACTGGAAGGCTGCTGCGGCCGTGCCCAATGGCTAAGAAAGTAGTATGAGGAGGGTTCCCCGGAAGAATTAAGTCCTTAGGCCCCGGGTTAGAGGGGATGCTTCTGAGCTTCCATGGGTGTTGTCAGGGCAGGTATGACTTTGGGTCGGGAATGCCTTCGTTTGGCAGGTATTCCTGGAAGTTCGGCCTGTTTCTACTGCAAGGCTGCTGCAGCCGAGACCAATGGCTAGGGAAGTTGTATGAGGAGGGTTCCACGGAAGTTGAAAGTCCTTATGCCCGGGGTGAGAGGGACTGCTTCTGAGCTTCCATGGGCGTTGTCAGGGCAGGTATGTCTTTGGGTCGGGACTGCCTGCGTTTGGCAGCTATTCCTGGACGTTCGGCCTGTTTGGACTGGAAGGCTGCTGCGGCTGAGCCCAATGGCTAGGGAAGTAGTATAAGGAGGGTTCCCCGGAAGAGTTAAGTCCTTAGGCCCAAGGTTAGAGGGGCTGCTTCTGAGCTTCCATGGGCGTTGTCAGGGCAGGTATGTCTTTGGGTCGGGACTGCCTGCGTTTGGCAGCTATTCCTGGACGTTCGGCCTGTTTGGACTGGAAGGCTGCTGTGGCCGTGCCCAATGGCTAAGAAAGTAGTATGAGGAGGGTTCCCCGGAAGTTGAAAGTCCTTATGCCCGGGGTGAGAGGGACTGCTTCTGAGCTTCCATGGGCGTTGTCAGGGCAGGTATGTCTTTGGGTCGGGACTTCGTGCGTTTGGCAGCTATTCCTGGACGTTCGGCCTGTTTCTACGGCAAGGCTGCTGCGGCCGAGCCCAATGGCTAGGGAAGTAGTATGAGGAGGGTTCCCCGAAAGAGGAAAGTCCTTATGCCCGGGGTGAGAGGGGCTGCTTCTAAGCTTCCATGGGCGTTGTCAGGGCAGGTATGTCTTTGGTTTGGGACTGCCTGCGTTTGGCAGCTATTCCTGGAAGTTTGGCGTGTTTGCACTGGAAGGCTGCTGCGGCCGAGCCCAATGGCTAGGGAAGTAGTATGAGGAGGGTTCCCCGGAATAGGAATGTCCTTAGTCTCGGGGTGAGAGGGGCTGCTTCTGAGCTTCCATGGTCGAGTTCAGGGCAGGTATATCTTTGGGTCGGGACTGCCTGCGTTTGGCAGCTATTTTTGGACGTTCGGCCTCTTTGGACTGGAAGGCTGCTGCGGGCGAGCCCAATGGCTAGGGAAGTAGTATGAGGAGGTTTCCCCGGAAGAGGAAAGTCCTTAGGCCTGGTGTGAGAGGGGCTGCTTCTGAGCTTCCATGGGCGTTGTCAGGGCAGGTATGTCTTTGGGTCGGGACTGCCTGCATTTGGCAGGTATTCCTGGACGTTCGGCCTGTTTGGACTGGAAGGCTGCCTCGGCCGAGCCCAATGGCTAGGGAAGTAGTATGAGGAGGATTCCCCGGGAGAGGAAAGTCCTTAGGCCCGAGGTGAGAGGGGCTGCTTCTGAGCATCCATGGGCGTTGTCAGGGCAGGTATGTCTTTGGGTCGGGACTGCCTGCGTTTGGCAGCTATTCCTGGACGTTCTGCCTGTTTGGACTGGAAGGCTGCTGTGGCCGAGCCCAATGGCTAGGGAAGCAGTATGAGGAGGGTTCCCCAGAAGAGGAAAGTCCTTATGCCCGGGGTGAGAGGGGCTGCTTCTGAGCTTCCATGGGCGTTGTCAGGGCAGGTATGTCTTTGGGTCGGGACTGCGTGCGTTTGGCAGCTATTCCTGGACGTTCGGAATGTTTGGACTGGAAGGCTGCTTTTGCCGAGCCCAATGGCTAGGGAAGTAGTATGAGGAGGGTTCCCCAGAAGAGGAAAGTCCTTAGGCCCGGGGTTAGAGGGGATGCTTCTGAGCTTCCATGGGTTTGTCAGGGCAGGTATGTCTTTGGGTCGTGACTGCCTGCGTTTGGCATCTATTCCTGGACGTTCGGCCTGTTTCTACTGCAAGGCTGCTGCGGCTGAGCCCAATGGCTAGGGAAGTAGTATGAGGAGGGTTCCCCGGAAGAATTAAGTCCTTAGGCCCGGGGTGAGAGAGGCTGCTTCTGAGCTTCCATGGGCGTTGTCAGGGCAGGTATGTCTTTGGGTCGGGACTGCCTGCGTTTGGCAGCTATTCCTGGACGTTCGGCCTGTTTGGACTGGAAGGCTGCTGTGGCCGTGCCCAATGGCTAAGAAAGTAGTATGAGGAGGGTTCCCCGGGAGAAGAAAGTCCTTAGGCCCGGGGTTAGAGGGGATGCTTCTGAGCTTCCATGGGCGTTGTCAGGGCAGGTATGTCTTTGGGTCGGGACTGCCTGCGTTTGGCAGGTATTCCTGGAAGTTCGGCCTGTTTCTACTGCAAGGCTGCTGCCGCCGAGACCAATAGCTAGGGAAGTAGTATGAGGAGTGTTCCCCGGAAGTTGAAAGTCCTTATGCCCGGGGTGAGAGGGACTGCTTCTGAGCTTCCATTGGCGTTGTCAGGGCAGGTATGTCTTTGGGTCGGGACTTCGTGGGTTTGGCAGCTATTCCTGGACGTTCGGCCTGTTTCTACGGCAAGGCTGCTGCGGCCGAGCCCAATGGCTAGGGAAGTAGTATGAGGAGGGTTCCCCGAAAGAGGAAAGTCCTTATGCCCGGGGTGAGAGGGGCTGCTTCTAAGCTTCCATGGGCGTTGTCAGGGCAGGTATGTCTTTGGTTTGGGACTGCCTGCGTTTGGCAGCTATTCCTGGAAGTTTGGCGTGTTTGCACTGGAAGGCTGCTGCGGCCGAGCCCAATGGCTAGGGAAGTAGTATGAGGAGGGTTCCCCGGAATAGGAATGTCCTTAGTCTCGGGGTGAGAGGGGCTGCTTCTGAGCTTCCATGGTCGAGTTCAGGGCAGGTATATATTTGGGTCGGGACTGCCTGCGTTTGGCAGCTATTCCTGGACGTTCGGCCTCTTTGGACTGGAAGGCTGCTGCGGGCGAGCCCAATGGCTAGGGAAGTAGTATGAGGAGGTTTCCCCGGAAGAGGAAAGTCCTTAGGCCTGCTGTGAGAGGGGCTGCTTCAGAGCTTCCATGGGCGTTGTCAGGGCAGGTATGTCTTTGGGTCGGGACTCCCTGCATTTGGCAGGTATTCCTGGACGTTCGGCCTGTTTGGACTGGAAGGCTGCCTCGGCCGAGCCCAATGGCTAGGGAAGTAGTATGAGGAGGATTCCCCGGGAGAGGAAAGTCCTTAGGCCCGAGGTGAGAGGGGCTGCTTCTGAGCATCCATGGGCGTTGTCAGGGCAGGTATGTCTTTGGGTCGGGACTGCCTGCGTTTGGCAGCTATTCCTGGACGTTCTCCCTCTTTGGACTGGAAGGCTGCTGTGGCCGAGCCCAATGGCTAGGGAAGTAGTATGAGGAGGGTTCCCCAGAAGAGGAAAGTCCTTATGCCTGGGGTGAGAGGGGCTGCTTCTGAGCTTCCATGGGCGTTGTCAGGGCAGGTATGTCTTTGGGTCGGGACTGCCTGCGTTTGGCAGCTATTCCTGGACGTTCGGCCTGTTTGTACTGGAAGGCTGCTGCGGCTGAGCCCAATGGCTAGGGAAGTAGTATGAGGAGGGCTCCCCGGAAGAGTTAAGTCCTTAGGCCCAAGGTTAGAGGGGCTGCTTCTGAGCTTCCATGGGCGTTGTCAGGGCAGGTATGTCTTTGGGTCGGGACTGCTTGCGTTTGGCAGCTATTCCTGGACGTTCGGCCTGTTTGGACTGGAAGGCTGCTGCGGCCGTGCCCAATGGCTAAGAAAGTAGTATGAGGAGGGTTCCCCGGAAGAATTAAGTCCTTAGGCCCCGGGTTAGAGGGGATGCTTCTGAGCTTCCATGGGTGTTGTCAGGGCAGGTATGACTTTGGGTCGGGAATGCCTTCGTTTGGCAGGTATTCCTGGAAGTTCGGCCTGTTTCTACTGCAAGGCTGCTGCAGCCGAGACCAATGGCTAGGGAAGTAGTATGAGGAGGGTTCCACGGAAGTTGAAAGTCCTTATGCCCGGGGTGAGAGGGGCTGCTTCTGAGCTTCCATGGGCGTTGTCAGGGCAGGTATGTCTTTGGGTCGGGACTGCCTGCGTTTGGCAGATATTCCTGGACGTTCGGCCTGTTTGGACTGGAAGGCTGCTGCGGCCGAGCCCAATGGCTAGGGAAGTAGTATGAGGAGGGTTCCCCGGAAGAGGAAAGTCCTTAGGCCTGGTGTGAGAGGGGCTGATACTCAGCTTCCATGGGCGTTGTCAGGGCAGGTATGTCTTTGGGTCGGGACTCCCTGCATTTGGCAGGTATTCCTGGACGTTCGGCCTGTTTCTACTGCAAGGCTGCTGCGGCCGAGACCAATGGCTAGGGAAGTAGTATGAGGAGGGTTCCCCGGAAGAGGAAAGTCCTTAGGCCCGGAGTGAGAGGGGCTGCTTCTGAGCTTCCATGGGCGTTGTCAGGGCAGGTATGTCTTTGGGTCGGGACTGCCTGCATTTGGCAGCTATTCCTGGACGTTCGGCCTGTTTGGACTGGAAGGCTGCTGCGGCCGAGACCAATGGCTAGGGAAGTAGTATGAGGAGGGTTCCCCGGAAGAATTAAGTCCTTAGGCGCTGGGTTAGAGGGGCTGCTTCTGAACTTCCGTGGTCGTTGTCAGGGCAGGTATGTCTTTGGGTCGGGACTGCCTGCGTTTGGCAGCTATTCCTGGACGTTCGGCCTGTTTGGACTGGAAGGCTGCTGCGGCCGAGCCCAATGGCTAGGGAAGTAGTATGAGGAGGGTTCCCCGGAAGAGGAAAGTCCTTAGGCCTGGTGTGAGAGGGGCTGATACTCAGCTTCCATGGGCGTTGTCAGGGCAGGTATGTCTTTGGGTCGGGACTCCCTGCATTTGGCAGGTATTCCTGGACGTTTGGCCTGTTTGGACTGGAAGGCTGCCTCGGCCGAGCCCAATGGCTAGGGAAGTAGTATGAAGAGGGTTCCCCGGGAGAGGAAAGTCCTTAGGCCTGTGGTGAGAGGGGCTGCTTCTGAGCATCCATGGGCGTTGTCAGGGAAGGTATGTCTTTGGGTCGGGACTGCCTGCGTTTGGCAGCTATTCCTGGACGTTTGGCCGGTTGGGACTGGAAGGCTGCTGTGGCCGAGCCCAATGGCTAGGGAAGTAGTATGAGGAGGTTTCCCCAGAAGAGGAAAGTCCTTAGGCCCGGGGTGAGAGGGGTTGCTTCTGAGCTTCCATGGGCGTTGTCAGGGCAGGTATGTCTTTGGGTCGGGACTGCCTTCGTTTGGCAGCTATTCCTGGACGTTCGGCCTGTTTGGACTGGAAGGCTGCTGCGGCTGAGCCCAATGGCTAGGGAAGTAGTATGAGGAGGGTTCCCCGGAAGAGTTAAGTCCTTAGGCCTGAGGTGAGAGGGGCTGCTTCTGAGCTTCCATGGGCGTTGTCAGGGCAGGTATGTCTTTGGGTCGGGACTGCCTGCGTTTGGCAGCTATTCCTGGACGTTCGGCCTGTTTGGACTGGAAGGCTGCTGTGGCCGTGCCCAATGGCTAAGAAAGTAGTATGAGGAGGGTTCCCCGGGAGAAGAAAGTCCTTAGGCCCGGGGTTAGAGGGGCTGCTTCTGAGCTTCCATGGGCGTTGTCAGGGCAGGTATGTCTTTGGGTCGGGACTACCTGCGTTTGGCAGCTATTCCTGGACGTTCGGCCTGTTTCTACGGCAAGGCTGCTGCGGCCGAGCCCAATGGCTAGGGAAGTAGTATGAGGAGGGTTCCCCGAAAGAGGAAAGTCCTTATGCCCGGGGTGAGAGGGGCTGCTTCTAAGCTTCCATGGGCGTTGTCAGGGCAGGTATGTCTTTGGTTTGGGACTGCCTGCGTTTGGCAGCTATTCCTGGAAGTTTGGCGTGTTTGCACTGGAAGGCTGCTGCGGCCGAGCCCAATGGCTAGGGAAGTAGTATGAGGAGGGTTCCCCGGAATAGGAATGTCCTTAGGCTCGGGGTGAGAGGGGCTGCTTCTGAGCTTCCATGGTCGAGTTCAGGGCAGGTATATCTTTGGGTCGGGACTGCCTGCGTTTGGCAGCTATTCCTGGACGTTCGGCCTGTTTCTACGGCAAGGCTGCTGCGGCCGAGCCCAATGGCTAGGGAAGTAGTATGAGGAGGGTTCCCCAGAAGAGGAAAGTCCTTAGGCCCGGGGTTAGAGGGGATGCTTCTGAGCTTCCATGGGCTTTGTCAGGGCAGGTATGTCTTTGGGTCGGGACTGCGTGCGTTTGGCAGCTATTCCTGGACGTTCGGCATGTTTGGACTGGAAGGCTGCTTTTGCCGAGCCCAATGGCTAGGGAAGTAGTATGAGGAGGGTTCCCCGGAAGAGGAAAGTCCTTAGGCCCGGAGTGAGAGGGGCTGCTTCTGAGCTTCCATGGGCGTTGTCAGGGCAGGTATGTCTTTGGGTCGGGACTGCCTGCATTTGGCAGCTATTCCTGGACGTTCGGCCTGTTTGGACTGGAAGGCTGCTGCGGCCGAGACCAATGGCTAGGGAAGTAGTATGAGGAGGGTTCCCCGGAAGAATTAAGTCCTTAGGCGCTGGGTTAGAGGGGCTGCTTCTGAACTTCCGTGGTCGTTGTCAGGGCAGGTATGTCTTTGGGTCGGGACTGCCTGCGTTTGGCAGGTATTCCTCGACGTTCGGCCTGTTTCTACGGCAAGGCTGCTGCGGCGGAGCCCAATGGCTAGGGAAGTAGTATGAGGAGGGTTCCCCGGAAGAGGAATGTCCTTAGGCCCGGGGTGAGAGGGGCTGCTTCTGAGCTTCCATGGTCGAGTTCAGGGCAGGTATGTCTTTGGGTCGGGACTGCCTGCGTTTGGCACCTATTCCTGGACGTTCGGCCTGTTTGGACTGGAAGGCTGCTGCGGCCGAGCCCAATGGCTAGGGAAGTAGTATGAGGAGGGTTCCCCGGAAGAGGAAAGTCCTTAGGCCTGGTGTGAGAGGGGCTGATACTCAGCTTCCATGGGCGTTGTCAGGGCAGTTATGTCTTTGGGTCGGGACTGCCTGCATTTGGCAGGTATTCCTGGACGTTCGGCCTGTTTGGACTGGAAGGCTGCCTCGGCCGAGCCCAATGGCTAGGGAAGTAGTATGAGGAGGATTCCCCGGGAGAGGAAAGTCCTTAGGCCTGTGTTTAGAGGGGCTGCTTCTGAGCATCCATTGGCGTTGTCAGGGCAGGTATGTCTTTGGTTCGGGACTGCCTGCGTTTGGCAGCTATTCCTGGACGTTCGGCCTCTTTGGACTGGAAGGCTGCTGCGGCCGACCCCAATGGCTAGGGAAGTAGTATGAGGAGGGTTCCCCGCAAGAGGAATGTCCTTAGGCACGGGGTGAGAGGGGCTGCTTCTGAGCTTCCATGGGCGTTGTCAGGGCAGGTATGTCTTTGGGTTGGGACTGCCTGCGTTTGGCAGCTATTCCTGGACGTTCGGCCTCTTTGGACTGGAAGGCTGCTGCGGGCGAGCCCAATGGCTAGGGAAGTAGTATGAGGAGGGTTCCCCGGAAGAGGAATGTCCTTAGGCCCGGGGTGAGAGGGGCTGCTTCTGAGCTTCCATGGGCGTTGTCAGGGCAGGTATGTCTTTGGGTCGGGACTGCCTGCGTTTGGCAGCTATTCCTGGACGTTCGGCCTCTTTCTTCTGCAAGGCTGCTGCGGCCGAGACCAATGGCTAGGGAAGTAGTATGAGGAGGGTTTCCTGGAAGTGGAAAGTCCTTAGGCCCAGCTTGAGAGGGGCTGCTTCTGAGCTTCCATGGGCGTTGTCAGGGTAGGTATGTCTTTGGGTCGGGACTGCCTGCGTTTGGCAGCTATTCCTGGACGTTCGGCCTGTTTGGAATGGAAGACTGCTGCGGCCGAGCCCAATGGCAAGGGAAGTAGTATGAGGAGGGTTCCCCGGACTAGGAAAGTCCTTAGGCCTGGGGTGAGAGGGCCTGCTTCTGACCTTCCATGGGCGTTGTCAGGGCAGGTATGTCTTTGGGTCGGGACTGCCTGCGTTTGGCAGCTATTCCTGGACTTCGGCCTGTTTGGAATGGAAGACTGCTGCGGCCGAGCCCAATGGCAAGGGAAGTAGTATGAGGAGGTTTCCCCGGAAGAGGAAAGTCCTTAGGCCCCGGTGAGAGGGGCTGTTTCTGAGCTTCCATGGGCGTTGTCAGGGCAGGTATGTCTTTGGGTCGGGACTCCCCGCATTTGGCAGCTATTCCTGGACGTTCGGCCTGTTTGGACTGGAAGGCTGCTGCGGCCGAGACCAATGGCTAGGGAAGTAGTATGAGGAGGGTTCCCCGGAAGAGTTAAGTCCTTAGGCGCTGGGTTAGAGGGGCTGCTTCTGAACTTCCATGGTCGTGTTCAGGGCAGGTATGTCTTTGGGTCAGGACTGCCTGCGTTTGGCAGGTATTCCTCGACGTTCGGCCTGTTTCTACGGCAAGGCTGCTGTGGCGTAGTCCAATGGCTAGGGAAGTAGTATGAGGAGGGTTCCCCGGAAGAGAAATGTCCTTAGGCACGGGGTGAGAGGGGCTGCTTCTGAGCTTCCATGGTCGTTGTCAGGGCAGGTATGTCTTTGGGTCGGGACTGCCTGCTTTTGGCAGCTATTCCTGGACGTTCGGACTGTTTCTACTGCAAGGCTGCTGCGGCCGTGACCAATGGCTAGGGAAGTAGTATGAGGAGGGTTCCCCGGAATAGGAATGTCCTTAGGCCCGGGGTGAGAGGGGCTGCTTCTGAGCTTCCATGGGCGTTTTCAGGGCAGGTATGTCTTTGGGTCGGGACTGCCTGCGTTTGGCAGCTATTCCTGGACGTTCGGCCTGTTTGGACTGGAAGGCTGCTGTGGCCGTGCCCAATGGCTAAGAAAGTAGTATGAGGAGGGTTCCCCGGAAGAATTAAGTCCTTAGGCCCGGGGTTAGAGGGGATGCTTCTGAGCTTCCATGGGCGTTGTCAGGGCAGGTATGTCTTTGGGTCGGGAATGCCTGCGTTTGGCAGGTATTCCTGGAAGTTCGGCCTGTTTCTACTGCAAGGCTGCTGCCGCCGAGACCAATGGCTAGGGAAGTAGTATGGGGAGGGTTCCCCGGAAGTTGAAAGTCCTTATGCCCGGGGTGAGAGGGACTGCTTCTGAGCTTCCATGGGCGTTGTCAGGGCAGGTATGTCTTTGGGTCGGGACTGCCTGCGTTTGGCAGCTATTCCTGGACGTTCGGCATGTTTGGACTGGAAGGCTGCTTTTGCCGAGCCCAATGGCTAGGGAAGTAGTATGAGGAGGGTTCCCCGGAAGAATTAAGTCCTTAGGCCCGGGGTGAGAGGGGATGCTTCTGAGCTTCCATGGGCTTTGTCAGGGCAGGTATGTCTTTGGGTCGTGACTGCCTGCGTTTGGCAGCTATTCCTGGACGTTCGGCCTGTTTGGACTGGAAGGATGCTGCGGCCGAGACCAATGGCTAGGGAAGTAGTATGAGGAGGGTTCCCCGGAAGAGGAAAGTCCTTAGGCCCCGGTGAGAGGGGCTGCTTCTGAGCTTCCATGGGCGTTGTCAGGGCAGGTATGTCTTTGGGTCGGGACTCCCTGCATTTGGCAGCTATTCCTGGACTTTCGGCCTGTTTGGACTGGAAGGCTGCTGCGGCCGAGCCCAATGGCTAGGGAAGTAGTATGAGGAGGGTTCCCCGGAAGAGTTAAGTCCTTAGGCGCTGGGTTAGAGGGGCTGCTTCTGAACTTCCATGGTCGTGTTCAGGGCAGGTATGTCTTTGGGTCGGGACTGCCTGCGTTTGGCAGGTATTCCTCGACGTTCGGCCTGTTTTGACTTGAAGGCTGCTGCGGCCGAGCCCAATGGCTAGGGAAGTAGTATGAGGAGGGTTCCCCGGAAGAGGAATGTCCTTAGGCTCGGGGTGAGAGGGGCTGCTTCTGAGCTTCCATGGGCGTTGTCAGGGCAGGTATGTCTTTGGGTCGGGACTGCCTGCGTTTGGCAGCTATTCCTGGACGTTCGGCCTGTTTCTACGGCAAGGCTGCTGCGGCCGAGCCCAATGGCTAGGGAAGTAGTATGAGGAGGGTTCCCCGAAAGAGGAAAGTCCTTATGCCCGGGGTGAGAGGGGCTGCTTCTAAGCTTCCATGGGCGTTGTCAGGGCAGGTATGTCTTTGGTTTGGGACTGCCTGCGTTTGGCAGCTATTCCTGGTAGTTTGGCGTGTTTGCACTGGAAGGCTGCTGCGGCCGAGCCCAATGGCTAGGGAAGTAGTATGAGGAGGGTTCCCCGGAATAGGAATGTCCTTAGGCTCGGGGTGAGAGGGGCTGCTTCTGAGCTTCCATGGGCGTTGTCAGGGCAGGTATGTCTTTGGGTCGGGACTGCCTGCGTTTGGCAGCTATTCCTGGACGTTCGGCCTGTTTGGACTGGAAGGCTGCTGCGGCCGAGCCCAATGGCTAGGGAAGTAGTATGAGGAGGGTTCCCCGGAAGAGGAATGTCCTTAGGCCCGGGGTGAGAGGGGCTGCTTCTGAGCTTCCATGGGCGTTGTCAGGGCAGGTATGTCTTTGGGTCGGGACTGCCTGCGTTTGGCAGCTATTCCTGGACGTTCGGCCTCTTTCTTCTGCAAGGCTGCTGCGGCCGAGACCAATGGCTAGGGAAGTAGTATGAGGAGGGTTTCCTGGAAGTGGAAAGTCCTTAGGCCCAGCTTGAGAGGGGCTGCTTCTGAGCTTCCATGGGCGTTGTCAGGGTAGGTATGTCTTTGGGTCGGGACTGCCTGCGTTTGGCAGCTATTCCTGGACGTTCGGCCTGTTTGGACTGGAAGGCTGCTGCGGCCGTGCCCAATGGCTAAGAAAGTAGTATGAGGAGGGTTCCCCGGAAGAATTAAGTCCTTAGGCCCCGGGTTAGAGGGGATGCTTCTGAGCTTCCATGGGTGTTGTCAGGGCAGGTATGACTTTGGGTCAGGAATGCATTCTTTTGGCAGGTATTCCTGGAAGTTCGGCCTGTTTCTACTGCAAGGCTGCTGCTGCCGAGACCAATGGCTAGGGAAGTAGTATGAGGAGTGTTCCCCGGAAGTTGAAAGTCCTTATGCCCGGGGTGAGAGGGACTGCTTCTGAGCTTCCATGGGCGTTGTGAGGGCAGGTATGTCTTTGGGTCGGGACTGCGTGCGTTTGGCAGCTATTCCTGGACGTTCGGCATGTTTGGACTGGAAGGCTGCTTTTGCCGAGCCCAATGGCTAGGGAAGTAGTATGAGGAGGGTTCCCCAGAAGAGGAAAGTCCTTAGGCCCGGGGTTAGAGGGGATGCTTCTGAGCTTCCATGGGCTTTGTCAGGGCAGGTATGTCTTTGGGTCGTGACTGCCTGCGTTTGGCAGCTATTCCTGGACGTTCGGCCTCTTTGGACTGGAAGGCTGCTGCGGGCGAGCCCAATGGCTAGGGAAGTAGTATGAGGAGGGTTTCCCGGAAGAATTAAGTCCTTAGGCCTGGGGTGAGAGGGGCTGCTTCTGAGCTTCCATGGGCGTTGTCAGGGCAGGTATGTCTTTGGGTCGGGACTGCCTGCGTTTGGCAGCTATTCCTGGACGTTCGGCCTGTTTCTACTGGAAGGCTGCTGCGGCCGAGCCCAATGGCTAGGGAAGTAGTACGAGGAGGGTTCCCCGGAAGTTGAAGGTCCTTATGCCCGGGTTGATGGGGCTGCTTCTGAGCTTCCATGGGCGTTGTCAGGGCAGGTATGTCTTTGGGTCGGGACAGCATGCGTTTGTCAGCTATTCCTGGACGTTCGGCCTGTTTCTACTGCAAGGCTGCTGCGGCCGAGCCCAATGGCTAGGGAAGTAGTATGAGGAGGGTTCTCCGGAAGAGTTAAGTCCTTAGGCGCTGGGTGAGAGGGGCTGCTTCTGAGCTTCCATGGGCGTTGTCAGGGCAGGTATGTCTTTGGGTCGGGACTGCCTGCGTTTGGCAGCTATGCCTGGACGTTCGGCCTGTTTGGTCTGGAAGGCTGCTGCGGCCGAGCCCAATGGTTAGGGAAGTAGTATGAGGAGGGTTCCCCGGAAGAATTAAGTCCTTAGGCCCGGTGTGAGAGGGGCTGCTTCTGAGCTTCCATGGGCGTTGTCAGGGCAGGTATGTCTTTGGGTCGGGACTGCCTGCGTTTGGCAGCTATTCCTGGACGTTCGGCCTGATTCTACTGCAAGGCTGCTGCGGCCGACACCAATGGCTAGGGAAGTAGTATGAGGAGGGTTCCCCGGAAGAGGAATGTCCTTATGCCCGGAGTGAGAAGGGCTGCGTCTGAGCTTCCATGGGCGTTGTCAGGGCAGGTATGTCTTTGGGTCGGGACTGCCTGCGTTTGGCAGATATTCCTGGACGTTCGGCCTGTTTGGACTGGAAGGCTGCTGCGGCCGAGCCCAATGGCTAGGGAAGTAATATGAGGAGGTTTCCCCGGAAGAGGAATGTCCTTAGGCTCGGGGTCAGAGGGTCTGCTTCTGAGCTCCATGGGCGTTGTCAGGGCATGTATGTCTTTGGGTCGGGACTGCCTGCGTTTGACAGCTATTCCTGGACGTTGGGCCTGTTTCTACTGCAAGGCTGCTGTGGCCGAGACCAATGGCTAGGGAAGTAGTATGAGGAGGGTTCCCCGGAAGAGGAAAGTCCTTAGGCCCGGGGTGAGAGGGGCTGCTTCTGAGCTTCCATGGGCATTGTCAGGGCAGGTATGTCTTTGGGTCGGGACTGCATGCGTTTGGCAGCTATTCCTGGACGTTCGGCCAGTTTGGACTGGAAGGCTGCTGCGGCCGAGCCCAATGGCTAGGGAAGTATTATGAGGAGGGTTCCCCGGAAGAGGAATGTCCTTAGCGCTGGGTGAGAGGGGCTGCTTCTGAGCTTCCATGGGCGTTGTAAGGGCAGGTATGTCTTTGGGTCGGGACTGCCTGCGTTTGTAAGCTATTCCTGGACGTTCGGCCTGTTTACTGGAAGGCTGCTCCGGCCGAGCCCAATGGTTAGGGAAGTAGTATGAGGAGGGTTCCCCGGAAGAGGAAAGTCCTTAGGCCTGGTGTGAGAGGGGCTGATACTGAGCTTCCATGAGCGTTGTCAGGGCAGGTATGTCTTTGGGTCGGGACTCCCTGCATTTGTCAGCTATTCCTGGACGTTCGGCCTCTTTGGACTGGAAGGCTGCTGCGGCCGAGCCCAATGGCTAGGGAAGTAGTATGAGGAGGGTTCCCCGGAAGAGTTAAGTCCTTAGGCGCTGGGTGAGAGGGGCTGCTTCTGAGCTTCCATGGGCGTTGTCAGGGCAGGTATGTCTTTGGGTCGGGAGTGCGTGCGTTTGTCAGCTATTCCTGGAGGTTCGGCCTGTTTACTGGAAGGCTGCTGCGGCCGAGCCCAATGGTTAGGGAAGTAGTATGAGGACGGTTCCCCGGAAGAGGAAAGTCCTTAGGCCTGGTGTGAGAGGGGCTGATACTGAGCTTCCATGGGCGTTGTCAGGGCAGGTATGTCTTTGGGTCGGGACTGCCTTCGTTTGGCAGGTATTCCTCGACGTTCGGCCTGTTTGGACTGGAAGGCTGCCTCGGCCGAGCCCAATGGCTAGGGAAGTACTATGAGGAGTGTTCCCCGGAAGAGGAAAGTCCTTAGGCCTGGGGTGAGAGGGGCTGTTTCTGAGCTTCCATGGGCGTTGTCAGGGCAGGTATGTCTTTGGGTCGGGACTGCTTGCGTTTGGCAGCCATTCCTGGACGTTCGGCCTGTTTGGACTGGAAGGCTGCTGCGGCCAAGCCCAATGGCTAGGGAAGTAGTATGAGGAGGATTCCCCGGAGAGGAAAGTCCTTAGGCCTGGGGTGAGAGGGGCTGCTTCTGAGATTCCATGGGCGTTATCAGGGCAGGTATTTCTTTGGGTCGGGACTGCCTGCGTTTGGTAGCTATTCCTGGACGTTCGGCCTGTTTGGACTGGAAGGCTGCTGCGGCCGAGCCCAATGGCTAGGGAAGTAGTATGAGGAGGGTTCCCCGGAAGAGGAATGTCCTTAGGCCCGGGGTGAGAGAGGCTGCTTCTGAGCTTCCATGGGCGTTGTCAGGGCAGGTATGTCTTTGGGTCGGGACTGCCCGCGTTTGGCAGCTATTCCTGGACGTTTGGCCTGTTTGGACTGGAAGGCTGCTGCGGCCGAGCCCAATGGCTAGGGAAGTAGTATGAGGAGGGTTCCCCGGAAGAGGAATGTCCTTAGGCTCTGGGTGAGAGGGGCTGGTTCTGAGCTTCCATGGTCGTTGTCAGGGCAGGTATGTCTTTGTGTCGGGAGTCCCTGCGTGCGTTTGTAAGCTATTCCTGGAGGTTCGGCCTGTTTACTGGAAGGCTGCTCCGGCCGAGCCCAATGGTTAGGGAAGTAGTATGAGGAGGGTTCCCCGGAAGAGGAAAGTCCTTAGGCCTGGTGTGAGAGGGGCTGATACTGAGCTTCCATGAGCGTTGTCAGGGCAGGTATGTCTTTGGGTCGGGACTCCCTGCATTTGTCAGCTATTCCTGGACGTTCGGCCTCTTTGGACTGGAAGGCTGCCTCGGCCGAGCCCAATGGCTAGGGAAGTAGTATGAGGAGGATTCCCCGGGAGAGGAAAGTCCTTAGGCCCGGGGTGAGAGGGGCTGCTTCTGAGCTTCCATGGGCGTTGTCAGGGCAGGTATGTCTTTGGGTCGGGACTGCCTGCGTTTGGCAGCTATTCCTGGACGTTCGGCCTGTTTGGACTGGAAGGCTGCTGCGGCCGAGCCCAATGGCTAGGGAAGTAGTATGAGGAGGTTTCCCCGGAAGAGGAAAGTCCTTATGCCCGGGGTGAGAGGGGCTGCTTCTGAGCTTCCATGGGCGTTGTCAGGGCAGGTATGTCTTTGGGTCGGGACTGCTTGCGTTTGGCAGCTATTCCTGGACGTTCGGCCTCTTTGGACTGGAAGGCTGCTGCGGCCGAGCCCAATGGCTAGGGAAGTAGTATGAGGAGGGTTCCCCGGAAGAGTTAAGTCCTTAGGCGCTGGGTGAGAGGGGCTGCTTCTGAGCTTCCATGGGCGTTGTCAGGGCAGGTATGTCTTTGGGTCGGGAGTGCGTGCGTTTGTCAGCTATTCCTGATGGTTCGGCCTGTTTACTTGAAGGCTGCTGCGGCCGAGCCCAATGGCTAGGGAAGTAGTATGAGGAGGGTTCCCCGGAAGAGGAAAGTCCTTAGGCCTGGTGTGAGAGGGGCTGATACTGAGCTTCCATGGGCGTTGTCAGGGCAGGTATGTCTTTGGGTCGGGACTGCCTTCGTTTGGCAGGTATTCCTCGACGTTCGGCCTGTTTGGACTGGAAGGCTGCCTCGGCCGAGCCCAATGGCTAGGGAAGTAGTATGAGGAGTGTTCCCCGGGAGAGGAAAGTCCTTAGGCCTGGGGTGAGAGGGGCTGTTTCTGAGCTTCCATGGGCGTTGTCAGGGCAGGTATGTCTTTGGGTCGGGACTGCTTGCGTTTGGCAGCCATTCCTGGACGTTCGGCCTGTTTGGACTGGAAGGCTGCTGCGGACGAGCCCAATGGCTAGGGAAGTAGTATGAGGAGGTTTCCCCGAAGAGGAAAGTCCTTAGGCCCGGGGTGAGAGGGGTTGCTTCTGAGCTTCCATGGGCGTTGTCAGGGCAGGTATGTCTTTGGGTCGGGACTGCCTGCGTTTGGCAGCTATTCCTGGACGTTCGGCCTGTTTCTACTGCAAGGCTGCTGCTGGCAAGCCCAATGGCTAGAGAAGTAGTATGAGGAGGGTTCCCCGGAAGCATTAAGTCCTTAGGCCCGGGGTTAGAGGGGATGCTTCTGAGCTTCCATGGGCGTTGTCAGGGCAGGTATGTCTTTGGGTCGGGACTGCCTGCGTTTCGCAGCTATTCCTGGACGTTCGGCCTGTTTCTACTGCAAGGCTGCTGCTGCCGAGACCAATGGCTAGGGAAGTAGTATGAGGAGGGTTCCCCGGAAGTTGAAAGTCCTTAGGCCCGGGGTGAGAGGGGCTGCTTCTGAGCTTCCATGGGCGTTGTCAGGGCAGGTATGTCTTTGGGTCGGGATTGCCTGCGTTTGGCAGCTATTCCTGGACGTTCGGCCTGTTTGGACTGGAAGGCTGCTGCGGCCGAGACCAATGGCTAGGGAAGTAGTATGAGGAGGTTTCCCCGGAAGAGGAAAATCCTTAGGCCCGGGGTGAGAGGGGCTGCTTCTGAGCTTCCATGGGCGTTGTCAGGGCAGGTATGTCTTTGGGTTGGGAGTGCGTGCGTTTGTAATCTATTCCTGGAGGTTCGGCCTGTTTCTACTGCAAGGCTGCTGCGGCCGAGCCCAATGGCTAGGGAAGTAGTATGAGGAGGGTTCCCCGGAAGTTGAAATGCCTTATGGCCGGGGTGAGAGGGGCTGCTTCTGAGCATCCACGGGGTTGTCAGGGCAGGTATGTCTTTGGGTCGGGACTGCCTGCGTTTGGCAGCTATTCCTGGATGTTCGGCCTGTTTGGATTGGAAGGCTGCTGCGGCTGAGCCCAATGGCTACGGAAGTGCTATGAGGAGGGTTCCCCGGGTGAGGAAAGTCCTTAGGCCCGGGGTGAGATGGGCTGCTTCTGAGCATCCATTGGCGTTGTCAGGGCAGGTATATCTTTGGGTCGGGACTGCCTGCGTTTGGCAGCTATTCCTGGACGTTTGGCCTGTTTCTACTGCAAGGCTGCTGAGGCCGAGACCAATGGCTAGGGAAGTAGTATGAGGAGGGTTCCCCGGAAGAGGAAAGTCCTTAGGCCTGGTGTGAGAGGGGCTGATACTGAGCTTCCATGGGCGTTGTCAGGGCAGGTATGTCTTTGGGTCGGGACTGCCTGCGTTTGGCAGCTATTTTTGGATGTTCGACCTGTTGGGACTGGAAGGCTGCCTCGGCCGAGCCCAATGGCTAGGGAAGTAGTATGAGGAGGATTCCCCGGGAGAAGAAAGTCCTTAGGCCCGGGGTGAGAGGGGCTGTTTCTGAGCTTCCATGGGCGTTGTCAGGGCAGGTATGTCTTTGGGTCGGGACTGCTTGCGTTTGGCAGCCATTCCTGGACGTTCGGCCTGTTTGGACTGGAAGGCTGCTGCGGCCGAGCCCAATGGCTAGGGAAGTAGTATGAGGAGGGTTCCCCGGAAGAGGAAAGTCCTTAGGCCCGGGGTGAGAGGGGCTGCTTCTGAGCTTCCATGGGCGTTGTCAGGGCAGTTATGTCTTTGGGTCGGGACTGCCTGCGTTTGGCAGATATTCCTGGACGTTCGGCCTGTTTGGACTGGAAGGCTGCTGCGGCCGAGCCCAATTGCTAGGGAAGTAGTTTGAGGAGGGTTCCCCAGAAGAGGAAAGACCTTAGGCGCTGGGTTAGAGGGGCTGCTTCTGAGCTTCCATGGGCGTTGTCAGGGCAGGTATGTCTTTGGGTCGGGACTGCCTGCGTTTGGCAGCTATTCCTGGACGTTCGGCCTGTTTGGACTGGAAGGATGCTGCGGGCGAGCCCAATGCCTAGCGAAGTAGTTTGAGGAGGGTTCCCCGGAAGAATTAAGTCCTTAGGCGCTGGGTTAGAGGGGCTGGTTCTGAGCTTCCATGGGCGTTGTCAGGGCAGTTATGTCTTTGGGTCGGGACTGCTTGCGTTTGTCAGCTATTCCTGGATGTTCGGCCTGTTTGGATTGGAAGGCTGCTGCGGCTGAGCCCAATGGCTAGGGACGTAGTATGAGGAGGGTTCCCAGGGTGAGGAAAGTCCTTATGCCCGGGGTGAGAGGGGCTGCTACTGAGCTTCCATGGGCGTTGTCAGGGCAGGTATGTCTTTGGGTCGGGACTGCCTGCGTTTGGCAGCTATTCCTGGACGTTCGGCCTGTTTACTGGAAGGCTGCTCCGGCTGAACCCAATGGTTAGGGAAGTAGTATGAGGAGGGTTCCCCGGAAGAGGAAAGTCCTTAGGCCTGGTGTGAGAGGGGCTGCTTCTGAGCTTCCATGGGCGTTGTCAGGGCAGGTATGTAGTTGGGTCGGGACTGCTTGCGTTTGGCAGCCATTCCTGGACGTTCGGCCTGTTGGGACTGGAAGGCTGCTGCGGCCGAGCCCAATGGCTAGGGAAGTAGTATGAGGAGGGTTCCCCGGAAGTTGAAAGTCCTTATGCCCGGGGTGAGAGGGGCTGCTTTTGAGCTTCCATGGGCGTTGTCAGGGCAGGTATGTCATTGGGTCGGGACTGCCTGCGTTTGGCAGCCATTCCTGGACGTTCGGCCTGTTTGGACTGGAAGGCTGCTGCGGGCGAGCCCAATGGCTAGGGAAGTAGTATGAGGAGGTTTCCCCGGAAGAGGAAAGTCCTTAGGCCTGGTGTGAGAGGGGCTGATACTGAGCTTCCATGGGCGTTGTCAGGGCAGGTATGTCTTTGGGTCGGGACTCCCTGCATTTAGCAGGTATTCCTGGACGTTCGGCCTGTTGGGACTGGAAGGCTGCCTCGGCCGAGCCCAATGGCTAGGGAAGTAGTATGAGGAGGATTCCCCGGGAGAAGAAAGTCCTTAGGCCCGGGGTGAGAGGGGCTGTTTCTGAGCTTCCATGGGCGTTGTCAGGGCAGGTATGCCTTTGGGTCGGGACTGCTTGCGTTTGGCAGCCATTCCTGGACGTTCTGCCTGTTTGGACTGGAAGGCTGCTGCGGCCGTGACCAATGGCTAGGGAAGTAGTATGTGGAGGGTTCCCCGGAAGAGGAATGTCCTTAGGCCTGGGGTGAGAGAGGCTGCTTCTGAGATTCCATGGGCGTTGTCAGGGCAGTTATGTCTTTGGGTCGGGACTGCCTTCGTTTGGCAGATATTCCTGGACGTTTGGCCTGTTTGGACGGGAAGGCTGCTGCGGCCGAGCCCAATTGCTAGGGAAGTAGTTTGAGGAGGGTTCCCCAGAAGAGGAAAGACCTTAGGCGCTGGGTTAGAGGGGCTGCTTCTGAGCTTCCATGGGCGTTGTCAGGGCAGGTATGTCTTTGTGTCGGGACTGCCTGCGTTTGGCAGCTATTCCTGGACGGTCGGCCTGTTTACTGGAAGGCTGCTGCGGCCGAGCCCAATGGCTAGGGAAGTAGTATGAGGAGGGTTCCCCGGAAGAGGAAAGTCCTTAGGCCTGGTGTGAGAGCGGCTGCTTCTGAGCTTCCATGGGCGTTGTCAGGGCAGGTATGTCTTTGGGTCGGGACTGCCTGCATTTGGCAGCTATTCCTGGACGTTCGGCCTGTTTTGACTGGAAGGCTGCTGCGGACGAGCCCAATGGCTAGGGAAGTAGTATGAGGAGGTTTCCCCGAAGAGGAAAGTCCTTAGGCCCGGGGTGAGAGGGGCTGCTTCTGAGCTTCCATGGGCGTTGTCAGGGCAGGTATGTCTTTGGGTCGGGACTGCCTGCGTTTGGCAGCTATTCCTGGACGTTCGGCCTGTTTGGACTGGAAGGCTGCTGCGGCCGAGCCCAATGGCTAGGGAAGTAGTATGAGGAGGGTTCCCCGGAAGAGGAAAGTCCTTATGCCCGGGGTGAGAGGGGCTGCTTCTGAGCTTCCATGGGCGTTGTCAGGGCAGGTATGTCTTTGGGTCGGGACTGCCTGCGTTTGGCAGCTATTCCTGGACGTTCGGCCTGTTTGGACTGGAAGGCTGCTGCGGCCGAGCCCAATGGCTAGGTAAGTAGTATGAGGAGGGTTCCCCGGGTGAGGAAAGTCCTTAGGCCCGGGGTGAGAGGGGCTGCTTCTGAGCTTCCATGGGCATTGTCAGGGCAGTTACGTCTTCGGGTCGGGACTGCCTGCGTTTGGCAGCTATTCCTGGACGTTTGGCATGTTTGGACTGGAAGGCTGCTGCGGGCGATCCCAATTGCTGTGGAAGTAGTATGAGGAGGGTTCCCCGAAAGAGGAATGTCCTTAGGCGCTGGGTGAGAGGGGCTGCTTCTGAGCTTCCATGGGCGTTGTCAGGGCAGGTATGTCTTTGGGTCGGTAGTGCGTGCGTTTGTCAGCTATTCCTGGAGGTTCGGCCTGTTTACTGGAAGGCTGCTCCGACAGAGCCCAGTGGTTAGGGAAGTAGTATGAGGAGGGTTCCCCGGGTGAGGAAAGTCCTTAGGCCCAGGGTGAGAGGGGCTGATACTGAGCTTCCATGGGCGTTCTCAGGGCAGGTATGTCTTTGGGTCGGGACTGCCTGCGTTTGGAAGCTATTCCTGGACGTTCGGCCTGTTTGGACTGGAAGGCTGCTGCTGGCGAGCCCAATGGCTAGGGAAGTAGTATGAGGAGGGTTCCCCGGAAGTTGAAAGTCCTTATGCCCGGGGTGAGAGGGGCTGCTTCTGAACTTCCATGGGCGTTGTCAGGGCAGGTATGTCATTGGGTCGGGAGTGCGTGCGTTTGTCAGCTATTCCTGGAGGTTCGGCCTGTTTACTGGAAGGCTGCTGCGGCCGAGCCCAATGGCTAGGGAAGTAGTATGAGGAGGGTTCCCCGGAAGAGGAATGACCTTAGGCCCGGGGTGAGAGAGGCTGCTTCTGAGCTTCCATGGACGTTGTCAGGGCAGTTATGTCTTTGGGTCGGGACTGCCTTCGTTTGGCAGATATTCCTGGACGTTTGGCCTGTTTGGACTGGAAGGCTGCTGCGGCCGAGCCCAATTGCTAGGGAAGTAGTTTGAGGAGGGTTCCCCAGAAGAGGAAAGACCTTAGGCGCTGGGTTAGAGGGGCTGCTTCTGAGCTTCCATGGGCGTTGTCAGGGCAGG
Source organism: Hypotaenidia okinawae (assembly GCA_027925045.1). Taxonomy (NCBI): domain Eukaryota; kingdom Metazoa; phylum Chordata; class Aves; order Gruiformes; family Rallidae; genus Hypotaenidia; species Hypotaenidia okinawae. The sequence continues at coordinate 29,805 of BSDF01000140.1, forward strand.
TATGTCTTTGGGTCGGGACTGCCTGCGTTTGGCAGCTATTCCTGGACGTTCGGCCTGTTTACTGGAAGGCTGCTCCGGCTGAACCCAATAGTTAGGGAAGTAGTATGAGGAGGGTTCCCCGGAAGAGGAAAGTCCTTAGGCCCGGGGTGAGAGAGGCTGCTTCTGAGCTTCCATGGGCGTTGTCAGGGCAGGTATGTCTTTGGGTCGGGACTGCCTGCGTTTGGCAGCTATTCCTGGACGTTCGGCCTGTTTGGACTGGAAGGCTGCTGCTGGCGAGCCCAATGGCTAGGGAAGTAGTATGAGGAGGGTTCCCCGGAAGTTGAAAGTCCTTATGCCCGGGGTGAGAGGGGATGCTTCTGAGCTTCCATGGGCGTTGTCAGGGCAGGTATGTCTTTGGGTCGGGACTGCCTGCGTTTGGCAGCTATTCCTAGACGTTTGGCCTTTTTGGACTGGAAGGCTGCTGCGGCCGAGCCCAATGGCTAGGGAAGTAGTATGAGGAGGGTTCCCCGGAAGAGGAATGTCCTTAGGCCCGGGGTGAGAGGGGCTGCTTCTGAGCTTCCATGGGCGTTGTCAGGGCAGGTATGTCTTTGGGTCGGGACTCCTTGCGTTTGTATGCTATTCCTGGAGGTTCGGCCTGTTTACTGGAAGGCTGCTCCGGCCGAGCCCAATGGTTAGGGAAGTAGTATGAGGAGGCTTCCCCGGAAGAGGAAAGTCCTTAGGCCTGGTGTGAGAGGGGCTGATACTGAGCTTCCATGGGCGTTGTCGGGGCAGGTATGTCTTTGGGTCGGGACTCCCTGCATTTATCAGGGATTCCTGGACGTTCGGCCTGTTGGGACTGGAAGGCTGCCTCGGCCGAGCCCAATGGCTAGGGAAGTAGTATGAGGAGGATTCCCCGGGAGAGGAAAGTCCTTAGGCCTGGTGTGAGAGGGGCTGCTTCTGACCTTCCATGGGCGTTGTCATGGCAGGTATGTCTTTGGGTCGGGACTGCTTGCGTTTGGCAGCCATTCCTGGACGTTCGGCCTGTTTGGACTGGAAGGCTGCTGCGGACGAGCCCAATGGCTAGGGAAGTAGTATGAGGAGGTTTCCCCGAAGAGGAAAGTCCTTAGGCCCGGGGTGAGAGAGGCTGCTTCTGAGCTTCCATGGGCGTTGTCAGGGCAGGTATGTCTTTGGGTCGGGACTGCCTGCGTTTGGCAGCTATTCCTGGACGTTCGGCCTGTTTCTACTGCAAGACTGCTCGGGCCGACACCAATGGCTAGGGAAGTAGTTTGAGGAGGGTTCCCCGCAAGAGGAATGTCCTTAGGCCAGGGGTGAGAGGGGCTGCTTCTGAGCTTCCATGGGCGTTGTCAGGGCAGGTATGTCTTTGGGTCGGGACTGCCTGCGTTTGGCAGCTATTCCTGGACGTTCGGCCTGTTTGGACTGGAAGGCTGCTGCTGCCGAGCCCAATGGCTAGGGAAGTAGTATGAGGAGGGTTCCCTGGAAGAGTTAAGTCCTTAGGCCCGGGGTGAGAGGGGCTGCTTCTGAGCTTCCATGGGCGTTGTCAGGGCAGTTATGTCTTTGGGTCGGGACTGCCTGCGTTTGGAAGCTATTCCTGGACGTTTGGCCTGTTTGGACTGGAGGGCTGCTGCGGGCGAGCCCAATGGCTAGGGAAGTAGTATGAGGAGGGTTCCCCGAAAGAGGAATGTCCTTAGGCGCTGGGTGAGAGGGGCTGCTTCTGAGCTTCCATGGGCGTTGTCAGGGCAGGTATGTCTTTGGGTCGGGACTCCCTGCATTTGGTAGTTATTCCTAGACGTTCGGCCTGTTTGGACTGGAAGGCTGCCTCGGCCGAGCCCAATGGCTAGGGAAGTAGTATGAGGAGGATTCCCCGGGAGAAGAAAGTCCTTAGGCCCGGGGTGAGAGGGGCTGTTTCTGAGCTTCCATGGGCGTTGTCAGAGCAGGTATGTCTTTGGGTCGGGACTGCTTGCGTTTGGCAGCCATTCCTGGACGTTCGGCCTGTTTGGACTGGAAGGCTGCTGCGACCGAGACCAATGGCTAGGGAAGTAGTATGAGGAGGGTTCCCCGGAAGAGGAAAGTCCTTAGGCCCGGAGTGAGAGGGGCTGCTTCTGAGCTTCCATGGGCGTTGTCAGGGCAGGTATGTCTTTGGGTCGGGACTGCCTGCGTTTGGCAGCTATTCCTGGACGTTCGGCCTGTTTGGATTGGAAGGCTGCTGCGGGCGAGCCCAATGGCTAGGGAAGTAGTATGAGGAGGGTTCCCCGGAAGAATTAAGTCCTTAGGCCCGGGGTTAGAGGGGATGCTTCTGAGCTTCCATGGGCGTTGTCAGGGCAGTTATGTCTTTGGGTCGGGAGTGCGTGCGTTTGTCAGCTATTCCTGGAGGTTCGGCCTGTTTACTGGAAGGCTCCTGCGGCCGAGCCCAATGGCTAGGGAAGTAGTATGAGGAGGGTTCCCCGGAAGAGGAATGTCCTTAGGCCCGGGGTGAGAGAGGCTGCTTCTGAGCTTCCATGGACGTTGTCAGGGCAGTTATGTCTTTGGGTCGGGACTGCCTTCGTTTGGCAGATATTCCTGGACGTTTGGCCTGTTTGGACTGGAAGGCTGCTGCGGCCGAGCCCAATTGCTAGCGAGGTAGTTTGAGGAGGGTTCCCCAGAAGAGGAAAGACCTTAGGCGCTGGGTTAGAGGGGCTGCTTCTGAGCTTCCATGGGCGTTGTCAGGGCAGGTATGTCTTTGGGTCGGGACTGCCTGCGTTTGGCAGCTATTCCTGGACGTTCGGCCTGTTTGGACTGGAAGGCTGCTGCGGCCGAGCCCAATGGCTAGGGAAGTAGTATGAGGAGGGTTCCCCGGAAGAGGAAAGTCCTTAGGCCTGGTGTGAGAGCGGCTGCTTCTGAGCATCCATGGGCGTTGTCAGGGCAGGTATCTCTTTGGGTCGGGACTCCCTGCATTTGGCATCTATTCCTGGACGTTCGGCCTGTTTTGACTGGAAGGCTGCTGCGGACGAGCCCAATGGCTAGGGAAGTAGTATGAGGAGGTTTCCCCGAAGAGGAAAGTCCTTAGGCCCGGGGTGAGAGAGGCTGCTTCTGAGCTTCCATGGGCGTTGTCAGGGCAGGTATATCTTTGGGTCGGGACTGCCTGCGTTTGGCAGCTATTCCTGGACGTTCGGCCTGTTTCTACTGCAAGACTGCTCGGGCCGACACCAATGGCTAGGGAAGTAGTTTGAGGAGGGTTCCCCGCAAGAGGAATGTCCTTAGGCCAGGGGTGAGAGGGGCTGCTTCTGAGCTTCCATGGGCGTTGTCAGGGCAGGTATGTCTTTGGGTCGGGACTGCCTGTGTTTGGCAGCTAATCCTGGACGTTCGGCCTGTTTGGACTGGAAGGCTGCTGCTGCCGAGCCCAATGGCTAGGGAAGTAGTATGAGGAGGGTTCCCTGGAAGAAATAAGTCCTTAGGCCCGGGGTGAGAGGGGCTGCTTCTGAGCTTCCATGGGCGTTGTCAGGGCAGTTATGTCTTTGGGTCGGGACTGCCTGCGTTTGGAAGCTATTCCTGGACGTTTGGCCTGTTTGGACTGGAGGGCTGCTGCGGGCGAGCCCAATGGCTAGGGAAGTAGTATGAGGAGGGTTCCCCGAAAGAGGAATGTCCTTAGGCGCTGGGTGAGAGGGGCTGCTTCTGAGCTTCCATGGGCGTTGTCAGGGCAGGTATGTCTTTGGGTCGGGACTCCCTGCATTTGGTAGTTATTCCTAGACGTTCGGCCTGTTTGGACTGGAAGGCTGCCTCGGCCGAGCCCAATGGCTAGGGAAGTAGTATGAGGAGGATTCCCCGGGAGAAGAAAGTCCTTAGGCCCGGGGTGAGAGGGGCTGTTTCTGAGCTTCCATGGGCGTTGTCAGAGCAGGTATGTCTTTGGGTCGGGACTGCTTGCGTTTGGCAGCCATTCCTGGACGTTCGGCCTGTTTGGACTGGAAGGCTGCTGCGACCGAGACCAATGGCTAGGGAAGTAGTATGAGGAGGGTTCCCCGGAAGAGGAAAGTCCTTAGGCCCGGAGTGAGAGGGGCTGCTTCTGAGCTTCCATGGGCGTTGTCAGGGCAGGTATGTCTTTGGGTCGGGACTGCCTGCGTTTGGCAGCTATTCCTGGACGTTCGGCCTGTTTGGACTGGAAGGCTGCTGTGGGCGAGCCCAGTGGCTAGGGAAGTAGTATGAGGAGGGTTCCCCGGAAGAATTAAGTCCTTAGGCCCGGGGTTAGAGGGGATGCTTCTGAGCTTCCATGGGCGTTGTCAGGGCAGTTATGTCTTTGGGTCGGGAGTGCGTGCGTTTGTCAGCTATTCCTGGAGGTTCGGCCTGTTTACTGGAAGGCTGCTGCGGCCGAGCCCAATGGCTAGGGAAGTAGTATGAGGAGGGTTCCCCGGAAGAGGAATGTCCTTAGGCCCGGGGTGAGAGAGGCTGCTTCTGAGCTTCCATGGACGTTGTCAGGGCAGTTATGTCTTTGGGTCGGGACTGCCTTCGTTTGGCAGATATTCCTGGACGTTTGGCCTGTTTGGACTGGAAGGCTTCTGCGGCCGAGCCCAATGGCTAGGGAGGTAGTATGAGGAGGGTTCCCCAGAAGAGGAAAGACCTTAGGCGCTGGGTTAGAGGGGCTGCTTCTGAGCTTCCATGGGCGTTGTCAGGGCAGGTATGTCTTTGGGTCGGGACTGCCTGCGTTTGGCAGCTATTCCTGGACGTTCGGCCTGTTTACTGGAAGGCTGCTGCGGCCGAGCCCAATGGTTAGGGAAGTAGTATGAGGAGGGTTCCCCGGAAGAGGAAAGTCCTTAGGCCCGGGGTGAGAGGGGCTGCTTCTGAGCTTCCCTGGGCGTTGTCAGGGCAGGTATGTCTTTGGGTCGGGACTGCCCGCGTTTGGCAGCTATTCCTGGACGTTCGGCCTGTTTGGACTGGAAGGCTGCTGCTGGCGAGCCCAATGGCTAGGGAAGTAGTATGAGGAGGGTTCCCCGGAAGCATTAAGTCCTTATGCCCGGGGTAGAGAGGGGCTGCTTCTGAGCTTCCATGGTCGTTGTCAGGGCAGGTATGTCTTTGGGTCGGGACTGCCTGCGTTTGGCAGCTATTCCTGGACGTTTGGCCTGTTTGGACTGGAAGGCTGCTGCGGCCGAGCCCAATGGCTAGGGAAGTAGTATGAGGAGGGTTCCCCGGAAGAGGAATGTCCTTAGGCGCTGGGTGAGAGGGGCTGCTTCTGAGCTTCCATGGGCGTTGTCAGGGCAGGTATGTCTTTGGGTCGGGAGTGCGTGCGTTTGTATGCTATTCCTGGAGGTTCGGCCTGTTTACTGGAAGGCTGCTCCGGCCGAGCCCAATGGTTAGGGAAGTAGTATGAGGAGGGTTCCCAGGAAGAGGAAAGTCCTTAGGCCTGCTGTGAGAGGGGCTGATACTGAGCTTCCATGGGCGTTGTCGGGGCAGGTATGTCTTTGGGTCGGGACTCCCTGCATTTGGCATCTATTCCTGGACGTTCGGCCTGTTTTGACTGGAAGGCTGCTGCGGACGAGCCCAATGGCTAGGGAAGTAGTATGAGGAGGTTTCCCCGAAGAGGAAAGTCCTTAGGCCCGGGGTGAGAGAGGCTGCTTCTGAGCTTCCATGGGCGTTGTCAGGGCAGGTATGTCTTTGGGTCGGGACTGCCTGCGTTTGGCAGCTATTCCTGGACGTTCGGCCTGTTTCTACTGCAAGACTGCTCGGGCCGACACCAATGGCTAGGGAAGTAGTATGAGGACGGTTCCCCGGAAGAGGAATGTCCTTAGGCCCGGGGTGAGAGGGGCTGCTTCTGAGCTTCCATGGGCGTTGTCAGGGCAGGTATGTCTTTGGGTCGGGACTGCCTGCGTTTGGCAGCTATTCCTGGACGTTCGGCCTGTTTGGACTGGAAGGCTGCTGCTGGCGAGCCCAATGGCTAGGGAAGTAGTATGAGGAGGGTTCCCCGGAAGAGGAAAGTCCTTATGCCCGGGGTGAGAGGGCCTGCTTCTGAGCTTCCATGGGCGTTGTTAGGGCAGGTATGTCTTTGGGTCGGGACTGCCTGCGTTTGGCAGATATTCCTGGACGTTCGGCCTGTTTGGACTGGAAGGCTGCTGCGGCCGAGCCCAATGGCTAGGGAAGTAGTATGAGGAGGTTTCCCCGGAAGAGGAAAGTCCTTAGGCCCGGGGTGAGAGGGGCTGCTTCTGAGCTTCCATGGGCGTTGTCAGGGCAGGTATATCTTTGGGTCGGGACTGCCTGCGTTTCGCAGCTATTCCTGGACGTTTGGCGTGTTTGGACTGGAAGGCTGCTGCGGGCGAGCCCAATGGCTAGGGAAGTAGTATGAGGAGGGTTCCCCGGAAGAGGAATGTCCTTAGGCGCTGGGTGAGAGGGGATGCTTCTGAGCTTCCATGGGCGTTGTCAGGGCAGGTATGTCTTTGGGTCGGGAGTGCGTGCGTTTGTCAGCTATTCCTGGAGGTTCGGCCTCTTTACTGGAAGGCTGCTCCGGCCGAGCCCAATGGCTAGGGAAGTAGTATGAGGAGGGTTCCGCGGAAGAGGAAAGTCCTTAGGCCAGGGGTGAGAGGGGCTGATACTGAGCTTCCATGGGCGTTGTCGGGGCAGGTATGTCTTTGGGTCGGGACTGCCTGCGTTTGGCAGCTATTCCTGGACGTTTTGTCTGTTTGGACTGGAAGGCTGCTGCGGCCGAGACCAATGGCTAGGGAAGTAGTATGAGTAGGGTTCCCCGGAAGAGGAAAGTCCTTAGGCGCTGGGTGAGAGGGGCTGCTTCTGAGCTTCCATGAGCGTTGTCAGGGCAGGTATGTCTTTGGGACGGGACTGCCTGCGTTTGTCAGCTATTCCTGGACGTTCGGCCTGTTTGGACTGGAAGGCTGCTGCGGCCGAGCCCAATTGCTAGGGAAGTAGTATGAGGAGGGTTCCCAGGAAGAGGAAAGTCCTTAGGCCGGGGGTGAGAGGGGCTGATTCTGAGCTTCCATGGGCGTTGTGAGGGCAGGTATGTCTTTAGGTCGGGACTGCCTGCGTTTGTCAGCTATTCCTGGACGTTTGGCATGTTTGGACTGGAAGGCTGCTGCGGCCGAGCCCAATGGCTAGGGAAGTAATATGAGGAGGGTTCCCTGCAACAGGAAAGTCCCTGGGCCCTTGGTGAGAGGGGCTGCTTCTGAGCCTCCATGGGCGTTGTCAGGGCAGGTATGTATTTGGGTCGGGACTGCTTGCGTTTGTCAGCTATTCCTGGACGTTCGGCCTGTTTGGACTGGAAGGCTGCTGTGCCCGAGACCAATGGCTAGGGAAGTAGTATGAGGAGGGTTCCCCGGAAGTGGAAAGTCCTTAGGCCCTGGGTGAGAGGGGCTGCTTCTGAGCTTCCATGGGCGTTGTCAGGGCAGGTATGTCTTTGGGTCGGGCCTGCCTGCGTTTGGGAGGTATTCCTGGACGTTCGGCCTGTTTGGACTGGAAGGCTGCTGCGGCCGAGCCCAATGACTAGGGAAGTAGTATGAGGAGGGTTCCCTGGAAGAGTAAAGTCCTTAGGCCCGGGGTGAGAGGGGCCGCTTCTGAGCTTCCACGGGCGTTGTCAGGGCAGGTATGTCTTTGATTTGGGATTCCCTGTGTTTGGGAGGCATTCCTGGACGTTCGGCCTGTTTCGACTGGATGGCTGCTGCGGCCGAGCCCAATGGCTAGGGAAGTAGTATGAGGAGGGTTCCCCGGAAGAGGAAAGTCCTTAGGCGACTAGGTGAGAGGGGCTGCTTCTGAGCTTCCATGGACGTTGTCAGGGCAGGTATGTATTTGGGTCGGGACTGCCTGCGTTTGTCAGCTATTCCTGGACGTTTGGCCTGTTTGGACTGGAAGGCTGCTGCGGCCGAGCCCAGTGGCTAGGGAAGTAGTATGAGGAGGGTTCCCCGGAAGAGGAAAGTCCTTAGGCCGGGGGTGAGAGGGGCTGCTTCTGAGCATCCATGGGCGTATTGAGGGCAGGTATGTCTTTGGGTCGGGACTCCCTTCATTTGGCAGCTATTCCTGGACGTTTGGCCTGTTTGGACTGGTAGGCTGCTGCGGCCGAGCCCAATGGCTAGGGAAGTAGTATGAGGAGGGTTCCCCGGAAGAGGAAAGTCCTTAGGCCCGGGGTGAGAGGGGCTGCTTCTGAGCTTCCATGGGCGTTGTCAGTGCAGGTATGTCTTTGGGTCGGGACTGCGTGCATTTGTCATCTATTCTTGGACATTTGGCTTGTTTGGACTGGAAAGCTTCTCCCGCCGAGACCTATGGCTAGGGAAGTATTTTGAGGAGTTTTCCCTGGAAGAAGAAAGACCTGAGGCGCTGGGTGAGAGGGGCTGCTTCTGAGCTTCCATCGGCGTTGTCAGTGCAGGTATGTCTTTGGGTCGGGACTGCCTGCGTTTGGCAGCTATTCCTGGACTTTCGGCCTGTTTGGACTGGAAGGATGCTGCGGCCGAGGCCAATGGCTAGGGAAGTAGTATGAGGAGGGTTCCCCGGAAGAGGAAAGTCCTTAGGCCCGGGGTGGGAGGGGCTGATTCTGAGGTTCCATGGGCGTTGTCAGGGCAGGTATATCTTTGGGTCGGGACTGCCTGCGTTTGGCAGCTATTCCTGGACGTTCGGCCTGTTTGGACTGCAAGGCTGCTGCGGCCGAGCCCAATGGCTAGGGAAGTAGTATGAGGAGGGTTCCCCAGAAGACGAAAGACCTTAGGCGCTGTGTGAGAGGGGCTGCTTCTGAGATTCCATGGGCGTTGTCAGGGCAGGTATCTCTTTGGGTCGGGACTGCCTGTGTTTGGGAGGTATTCCTGGACGTTTGCCCTGTTTGGACTGGAAGGCTGCTGCGGCCGAGCCCAATGTCTAGGGAAGTAGTATGAGGAGGGTTCCCCGGAAGAGGAAAGACCTTATGCCCTGGGTGAGAGGGGCTACTTCTGAGCTTCCATGGGCGTTGTCAGGGCAGGTATGTCTTTGGGTCGGGACTGCCTGCGTTTGGCAGCTAGTCCTGGACGTTCGGCCTGTTTGGACTGGAAGACTGCTGCGGCCGAGACCAATGCCTATGGAAGTAGTATGAGGAGGGTTCCCCAGAATAGGAAAGACCCTAGGCCCTGAGTGAGAGGGACTGCTTCTGAGCCTTTCATGGGCGTTGTCAGGGCAGGTATGTCTTTGGGT